>APFE031550442.1:4144-51663 GCA_000404065.3 Pinus taeda
GTGAAATCAAGACTTCCTATTTGAGCTTAAGAGGAGAGATCACATACCTTTTTGGCTTCATTAGGGAGTGAGTGAAGCTTGTCAAAGTAGAGGAGACTTCTTGTTGGACCCTCGGAGGAGCTTGTACAGTGTCAAGGCAAAAGTTGTAAAGTTCTTCTTCTTTTGAATTAATACAATCAGACTCATTTTTCTCAACAAGTATCTCATGTTATTTGTTTCATGGACTCCTTGACTTTCATGTTAAATATGTTTTATAATATTGGTTATTCATGTGCTATTTAATTCATTTGCCTTATTTGTGTTTGCAGGTTTGCGACAAAGGAACTTACTTGGATCAAAGGAGCGAAGGCATCCCCAAACTTGCGTTGGACATGAGGTAGGCCTTAAACACATTTGTTTGCCATTATTTGTGAAGCACATTTAGAGAAAGATAGTGTCTGGTTGGTTTTTTTGTCATTAGGTCTTCATTATATTCTAAGAAGGTCTATCTTGTTTGCAAGATCGAATCATTCCATGTGACACTAGTGTTTACTAATTTTAGAGGAGAAGGCACCATTTTCTAGTTTGCTGAGGAGCAACGCACCTTCATCTTCTATTGGTGACATCCTCTCCCACGAATCTAGAATTGCATGGAGACACCTTTCCTGTGTTCTGATATATATTATTAAATATGTATTTTAGTGCCATCTGAGGAGGATATCAAGGTCAGATGCAAAATTTTATGGCTCACTGTATTTACATGCATTTCAAGAAATGTTATATGAAGGGTTAAGATGTGTAACAAGCTAGGAATGATTTAGATGCTATATGAAAGAGTCATGAACACCAGAAATTATGTTGACTTTGGATGACTAATTTGAGTGGAGGTCTAAGATTCTGTTGTGGCCACCAACAACCCCCCTCCTTATTTAGTATTAGCAATAACACTAAATAAGTGGGGACCCTTAGTCAAAAAAATTTTAAAAATCAATTAGCGCTTATATTTCCTTGTAGATAAATCTTACCATCATGGACTTAGGAAAGTACTTTTGAAAAATCTAAAAAACTTAAGTTTCATGATAAATAAAGTAAAGTTACTCCTTAAAGAGATATCACATCGCGCAAAGAAAGATAGGGCACCTTCTTATGAGCCAAAATGATAAAAACTGTGAGATTGCGACGTGAAACTCCAATGCATCGCATGCATTAATGAGCACTCACATTGAAAAACCTTAAAATCGCCGATATGCGATATCACATATCGCATATCGCAATTCGCAATTCGCATAAAGCACATCAACAAAAACAACACGATGATATTGCGATCTACGATTTTTACGATTAAGTGATCTTGCGATGTGGAAATATTGCTCTAATGATAATGCGATTTAGCAATATGCGATACTGCGATGCAAATCGCAGAAACATTCCATCGCAGATTTTCTTGGCTCATTATTCAAAACACGTTTTCCATAAACCAAGAACCGGTTACGCACTTTAATGATAATTAATGAGTTACATGCCAGTTGTTAATAAAATATGGTTTTGTGTTTATCGAAGAGACAGTTCACGTAAGGTGGCATGTTTTAGCATATTCCTGGCATTTAAAGCTTTCCTGTCATTATTTTTATCATTACTTTCACCTCATTTGTGAACTGCAGGAATGAATAACAAAAGGTTATACAAGGCGGTATGCAGGAAACTATGAGGAAGAAAGGGAAGGACTTCAATATCCAAAGACAGAGAAATGGCACCCTTATACATAGACACCACATGCAATAGAGCCGCAGGTTCACAGAATTCAGTTGAGCCATCCATTACAGATCTCTCATATAAAGCCATGGTTAAATGGGTACTGAACGATGCTAATATCAGAAATAGACAGTTTAATGCTCAGGGTCAAGAGCTCACGAAATCATTATTTTTACAAATTTTAGCTTTATACCCGATAAGAGAAAGAGACACAAAAGGCGAAAAATGCATCAAAGAAGCCTAGATCAAAGAAATAGAGGCAGTTTCCGATCCACGATTAGCGCACTAATCGCGCATCACTGAGAAACTTGCTTGAAAAGGAAAGCTTATAATTTCTCAGCCACCTGCAAGCCCCAAAAATTGAAGGAAAGCAATGATAAAAGCAAACTAGAAATAGAAAGCTAAAGAAAAGGCAGAAGAAATCCAAGGGTTGACCAAGTTGAACTGGGATTATCACTGGGCATACACGGTAAAGCCACATAGTCAGTGGATGACTCTCAAGTATATCACCGATTTTGCTGAAAGGATGGTGCCAGCTCTTGCCAATTTTGTTTTCTTAGCCCAACGAAAAGTGAAAGATAGTCAGCCGACTCTACTCAAGCAAATACTCAATGCTTGCAACGTTAAGGAGCAAATGCAGAAATAGTTAGATGATAGATTTAATTTTAGAAATAGTTTTACTTTATTTTTACCTACAAAAAGGACGGTCATTTAAACCGTATCCTGAATTTTTGTAAATAAGTTATTTTTAGTTTTAGTTATTAGTATTTAAACCCTTCTCATGCATGTAGAGAAGGGTCCAGAAATTTGTCAAAAACGTGTCCTCAGAACATGCAATTTTGCACCCTCTGAGAAGGTTTTGATAAATGAATGGAGTAGGATTTGTTGATATTTGCATTTAATATCTGCTACTGATGTTGCACTTCTGTACTCTTAGTGGATGTTAGATCAAGAGGAGATAAATCATTGTTGCTTGAAGCTCATGAGTAGGACTAGTTATAATGGTACTTTTATCTCTTAACCATTTCTGCTTATGTGTTAAAGTGATATACAATTTTTAGTTGTTTATATATTACTGCATGAATACCTGAGTTATCATTTGGCACTTTTGTACGGTGATAGCTATTTATTTATGCTTAATGTATGAATAGCTCATTATGCGATATGTTTTTCACAACTGTTTCGTCTAACTTCTTATGCGAAATGGTTCATCCTTATTGATTTCTTTTCCCATAATAGCTGAATGATATTTATTACTAGTTTTTATCTAAAATCTTTTTAGATCGCATAATAGAAGAATTACACCCCGGGTTAGTATAGACTTAGATGTTACTGCTTATTAGAATACAATAGCATAGCATTAGATTAAAGTTAGAATTAGAATATCTTAATTAGGAACTGTTAGATCAGGAATCAAATTCTACACACACACACTCATAAATTGGTAAAATGTTCCCATATCCACAGTCAGACCCGCTATACCAAATAGATAAGGAGCTGCCAACCAAGGTCCGGACCAGGCGAGTATCCCCCTTGTTGTAGACCTTATTTTCGGGGCTTCAACATATTTGGCGCTAGAAGGAGGGCCTGAACTATGAATGGCAAGTAAATCTAAATCTAAACACCATTTTGGGAGTAAAGCGCCCTCACCATCTCCCCCGACTTCTCCATTACACTTAAATCCAGAGTTAGAAGTCGATGGAGCATCAACCGCTCCTACAAACCCTGACATTTCAGAACAATCTACTATTGAACCTCCTGAAGTTGAATCTCTGATTCACAAACTTCAGCGATTTTCTATTTCTCCTCAAAGATCTGATAAATCTCAAGGCAGCGTGACTTCGCAATATAACCCTACTCATCCCATAACCAGATTAAAGAGTGAAAATTTTGGCATTCAACCAACCGAATTACCTCTTCCCAAAAGGAAAAGAGCAAGGAAATCACCTAAAGAGTCAGATAGCGATACTCTTTCATCATCATCATCCATCTCAACCTCTTCACCGCGAAGTTAACCATCCACTCCTCCACTTCAGATCATTATCCATCCACCCACTGCAACCCCCGCGACTCGTCCTCAATCATCTGCAATCGCAATATCTTCATCCTCACAACTGCAGGGATCATGTTTTGCACTTTCCTCTGTTAGTTGTTTAACAATGGCCCAAACTCCATGGAATAACCCTGGGGCAGTGTTAATGCCTGCACCCTTGAGTCAAATACCGGCCCATCCTCAGAAATGGCTACCTAAGTTTAATCCTGAGGCAGGCATGCTAGTAGAAGAGCATATAAACAACTTTATGCTATCCATTAATCTCAATGGGGTTACTAATGAAGATGTTGTTGTTCGACTTTTTCCTTATACTCAGTAAGGAACAACCGGATCATGGTATTTCTCATTACCCTCTGGATCTATCACTAGTTGGGACATCTTCCAAGAGCAATTCCTGACCAAGTTTGGTGATGACGGGTCTACGGCAACGCTAATCAACGACCTATCTAACCTTAGGGTCGAGTCAAGAGAGCCTATCAAAGATTTCAATTTACGTTTCAATAAAATTGTAAACAAAATTCCTACTACTTCCCAGCCTAGTGAAGAAGTACGAAGTGAATGGTATATCACTGCTTTACCATCAAACATAGCAATCTTCGTGGACAGGGATAATAAAACAACCTTAGCCAAAAACATGAAAGAAGAAATAGTAGTAGAGAAACGTATGATAGCCCTAGAGAAGAAATCCGCGATAGAGGAACGGAAATCCAAGAAAGTCACCTTCAAAGAAGATTCCAAGAAGAAACAAGCGAAAGATCCATTCGATTTGGAGGGATTGCAAAAATTTATGAAGACCATGTCCAATGAAATGGTCGATATCAAGAAGCAAATAGAAAAAATTTCTTCAAAAAATCCCTACAAAGCTTTTAAAAGAGGCCCTTCAACGGATTCAAAGCCACCCAATGCTATTACAAATGCTGAATCCAAAGAAGAGGAAGAGGAAATTGCCACTGAAGGGAAAACCGATGAAGAAGAAGTTGTAGAGTTACAAGGAATGTGGGATTTCATCCTCCCACAAGAAGAAGATCAAGAAGTATTCCCAGTTAGCACACGAAGTAGAAATCAGCTTGATCCTCCCCAAACTATCCCTAAGCCAAAGAGCGCAAGCTCTGCAATAAAGCGACTCAAACCAGCCTAGTCCAAACAGATTCATCAACTCCATCTAAAACACTGATCGTTTCGGATGAAATGGAGTATAATATTATAGAAGATATGAAAAAGACTAGGGCCAACATCACTCTTTACGAATTGAGCAAGTTAAAGCATCAATAAAAGATAATGTTGAAAGAATTACATGTTGTGCCAGTTGCACCTTTGCCTTTCGCTATACTTTCTCAAGCTTCCCAGAACATGGGAAGACCTCCAACTAATGCGACCAATAAGATTGATCCAAATGACACCGCTTTAATTGGAGGAAGATCGAGATCTCATACTCCCCCATTTCTACTTACTTATGAAATTTTCAATAAAAATGTGCATAATTGTTTAGTGGATTCTGGTGCTTCATCAAATATTTTACCAAAGTCCATATGTGCCAAATTAAACGTTAAACCACAGAAATCCACTGTGTGCATAGTTCAGCTAGATCAATCTCAAGTCGAAGAAGTCGAAGTGACTGGTGAACTAAATCAAGTAACTGTAAGGCTGTCATCCAAATCGAAGGTATGTCAAGTAATTGACATTTTAGTTGCTGATATTCCAGAATTTTATGGCTTAATTCTTAGCAGGGGTTGGTCAGAAAAACTTCATGGATACTTCGCAACTGACTGGTCGCACATGTGGCTGCCCTACAATGGTAAACCAAATCAAATAAAATTTGATCGAGAACTACATTAGAAATACATAGTAATGGAGTTAGAGGGGGAAAATGAACTCGTAGCATATAACAATAGCATTATTGGCAATTACTCAGTAGATTCTTTCCTCGGCAATTTTAAAGCTCATACGTCACCTTACTTAGAGCATTCTGTTTTGTCCCAAGTTGAAAATTTTTCTCAAATGGATAGTTCTAAATGTATCGATTTTTTAGATAGTCTTGTAAATAAATCTTTGTTTTGGAAATTATTTTTTGATGGTTCCAAATCTAATGAAGGAGCAGGAGCAAGATGCATTCTAATTAGTCCAGAAGGAGATAAAATTATGCTAACATGCAGACTCGAATTTGATTGCACCAACAATACAACAGAATATGAGGCTTTAGTCCAAGGGTTGTACAAAGCAATCGGGTTAGACGTCAAGTACCTTCAAGTTTTTGGAGACTCTGAAATTGTAGTCAGACACGTACCTAATACTATACATTGCTTATCAGGTCATTTAAAACATTATCAATCTTTAGTTCAAGATCTGACTGAGCATTTTATAACATTTAATATTTCTTCAATTCCCAGACTCCAGAATGCAAGTGCAGACCTTTTGGCTAATGTAGCTTCTAAGATTATTCCTTCAGAACATTTTAGTCCAGACATATTCTCAATAGAATTAATCTTTAGACCATCTATTCCTGGTAACATCAAAAATTGGAGAATATTTAACGACGATCCTGATATCGTAAATTTCCTCACATCTGAAGGATCCTACTCCAATCAAATAATTGACGAAGACCAACATGATCGACAATTGCAACAAGATAGCACTAACAATGTTATACCTAAGTCGGTAGTCAAGTTAGAAGACCTGTACGATTTGAAAGATCGGTTTAAAAGGTCTACCAATTCAAAACTCCAAAGTTCAACTTTGAATTACGAATTAGTAAACCTAGGAACTGATGCCAAACAACAAAACATTAATCTAGTTATCGGCCTAGCCCCTGAAGAAAAATTAGCGTATATTCGTCTTTTGAGACAATATAAAAATGTTTTTTCTTGGAACTATGATGAACTCAGAACATACGACACTTCGATCATCCAACATACTATTCCATTGATCGATAATGAAAAACCTGTCCAACAAAAGTTGAGAAAGATCCATCCCAATTTAGAAAACCAGATAAAGACTGAACTCAATAAGTTATTGAAAGCCAAAATAATCTTTCTCGTCGGACATTCTAAATGGGTCTCCAATATGGTACGTGTTTGAAAGAAAAACAAAGATATTAGAATTTGCATTAACTTTTGAAATCTTAACAAGGCCTGCCAAAAAGATAATTTTCCTTTACCACCTATGGAGCAAATATTGCAGGCAGTGGCGGGTTCAAAACTAATGTCTTTCTTGGATTGATTTTCAAGATACAATCAAGTGTTGGTACATCTTGATGATCAATTAAAAACCACATTTAGAACTAAATGGGGCACATCAGCATATCGAAATATGCCATTTGGTTTGATTAATGCTGGTGCCACATTTCAGAGAGCCATGGACATCGCATTCAAAGGTTTAGCCAATAAATATATAGTAATTTATTTGGATGATATAACCGTGTATTCCAAGAAACGAAGTGACCATCTTAGAGATTTAAAACAAATCTTCCAACGTTGTTTAAGGTAAGGAATTTCACTTAACCCAAAAAAATCCTTTTTTGCATTAAGTGAAGGGAAACTTCTAGGATTCATAGTGTCAAAATATGGTATTCACATCGATTCCGACAGAATCAAAGAGATTTCTAAAATATCCCTACCTCACAACAAAAAATCGATGCAATATTTCCTTGGTCAGATCAACTTTGTAAAGAGATTTGTTCCAGATTTTTCACGAATCATGTCTCCTTTACAAGCCATGATTAGAAAGAACTCAAATTTTAAATGGGGCCAAGATGAACATGAAGCATTCAACCTGATCAAGCAAGCTATTATTAATGCTCCATCTTTAGCAACTCCAAATTTTTCAGAGCCTTTTATTTTATATACATTCGCCTCAGATAAGTCATACGCTGCGATACTCACTCAGGCAAATCAAGAAAAGGCGGAAGCCCCAATTGCCTTCTTTAGTTCAAATTTACAAGGCACTGAATTGAATTATTCAGATGTGGAGAAACAAGCCTTTATCGTTTTCAAAGCAATCAATTACTTCAGACCTTTTCTACTCAAAACCCATAAAAAATTCATAGTACCGTTTCCAGCGGTAAGGAATCTTCTAGTACAGAAGGATGTGGGTGAGAAAAGGGCCAATTGGGTTACTACCTTACAAGAATATGACATAGAAATCAAACCAACAAACCTTGTAAAAGGTCAAGGCTTTTGCAAAATGCTGGTTGGAGCGTCGCAAATTTCTGAAATTCCATCTGCAGAAGTACGAATGTGCGAGGTAAGCCTAAACGATGCCGAATCATTATACGCTGATATAATTTATTATCTTAAGAACGGGTATGCTCCTTCACACCTCGATCATACTAAGAAAAGAGCGCTAACGTTGAAAGCCAAACAATATCAGCTCATAAATGATATTCTTTTTAGAGAAAATTATGATTATGTTCTCCTTAGATGTCTTGATAAATATGAAGCTAAAAAAGTTTTGCAGGAAGTCCACGATGGGCTAGTAGGCGAATACTATGCTGGAGATGCTACTTCACATAAAATCTTGCGTGCAAGGTATTACTAGCCCACATTATTCAAAGACTTGCACAGTTACGTGAGGAAATGTCAAGTCTGCTAAACTACTGCTGGGAGACAAAAGAAGCCATCCTTGCCACTACAACCAGTTAACATTGAGCAACCTTTCAGTCAGTGGGGATTGGACATAATAGGTGAGGTCGTTCCTCACTCTTCTAAGCAGCATAGATATATCCTTATAGCAACAGATTATTTTACTAAGTGGGTAGAAGTAGTTCCACTCAAGACGACTAATGCTGAAAATATCATTGAGTTCATAGATCAATTTATAATTACTAGGTTTGGATTTCCTTCCGCTTTAATGTTTGATAATGCATTATACTTTTTTGGAAATGCAATGATTGAATTTGCACTTAAAAGAGGATTCAAACTTAAATATTCGGCCAATTATCACCCACAAGGCAATGGATTAGCTGAGTCTACAAATAAAAACCTAATCAGGATTATCAAAAGAATAGTTGACCAAAATCATAAAATTTGGCATAAGTCTTTAATATATTCTTTATGGGCAGACCGAATAATGCAAAAAGCTTCTATCGACACTTTTCCCTTTAATTTAGTTTATGGGAAAGAAGTGGTTCTTCCGACTCATTTAGCAATCCCCTCTTTGTCTCTAGTTCAATACATTGATGAAGTACCAACTTCCTCCTTATAGCTAAGACAATGGAAATAATCAAATTAGAAGAACAATGAGGAAAGGCTAGGAAAACCGATGCTCATCATCAAGCACTAGTAAAATCCTCTTTTGATACAAACATAATGACCATAAAATATTTTCAGATAGGAGATTTAGTTTTAAAATGGGACAAGGCTCATGAAGAAAAAGGGAAGTATAAAAAATTCCAAAGAATGTAGCTTGGTCCTTTTTAAATTGTATAAGTCATAGGTCCATCAACGTTTGTGTTATAGGATTTAACAGGTAAGAGAGACTCTTTGCCTATTAACGGACAAATTCTCAAGAAATATTTTCCATAGAAGATTATTCTTCTATTTTGTAGAGTAATTGTTTTTCTTTTCATAATAAAACCAGTTGTGAGTGGTTACATTAGGAATTTACGAGTAAGACACCAATTCTCTTTCAGATTTTGATCTTTTCACTTGTATAAATAGCAAATCGTTTGGAAAATTGATCCTTATTATTGAAAGATACAGTTAAAGACTCTAGTGTAGATATGATACTAGTTTCAACTTCATAAAGTTTGATGAAAACAACCTTTAGTGAAGAAATTGTTTTATGTCAGTACAATGAAAGGTATCAATAACAAAATAAAGATTCTCTGTAGAACAACTATTTCCAAAAACTCTACTATTGTCGTCTAGAGCTATCTTGAGGAAACAATGACTTCCTCCCTGCTAAGGAAATCACAACTTTCAGAGGAATAACCAACGATACACTTTATCTTGAAGAATAAGAGCTCTCATCACGAGCCGGCTTATCATAATCACAGATATTATAACTTGCTGACTTTGCCAAATACTGTACACCACAATAGGGCAATGACTCAAGATTGTTGCAATCAAAAGACAAGGGGTCTCATCACGAGCTAGCTTGTTCAGCAAAGTTATAAATCAATAAATGATTGTGCCATAAATTGGCTATGAAACCAAGACATTGTTCTTGAAGAGTAAAAATAAAATCAAAGTAATAAGTGTGGATGTGGATTCTTCTTTGAGAGTTGTAGGTTTCTTTAAGTAGGATACAGGATCATTTCTGGGTAACAGGTAACCCTGTCGAGACTATAAATGCCTGCTGGTAGCAGAGGCTCTACCTACGACAAATGAGCATATTTAAAACTGATTTACAGAGAAGACTTTGTTTTATCTTTACAGACCAAGTAATGACTGATGTAAATACAAGGACTAGCCTGAGGGAGCAAATAATCAAAGCTGAAAATAGTTGAAACAAAATGTCATTGACAGAATAGAGCATAATGTACTTTATCTTTCCATAATAAAGTTTAACTTTCTAAAAAAAAAATTGTTTTGGAAGTTTAGAAAATTCAATAGAAAGACAGAGATAACTGGTTCTTCCAAGTGAACCGCCAATTGTTGTGGCCACCAACATCCCCCCTCCTTATTTAGTATTAGCAATAACACTAAATAAGTGGGGACGCTTAGTAAAAAAAATTTAAAAAATCAATTAGCACTTATATTTCCTTTTGGATAAAGCTTACCATCATGGACTTAGGAAAATACTTTTGAAAAATCTAAAAAACTTAAGTTTCATAATAAATAAAGTAAAGTTACTCCTTAAAGAGATATCGCATCGCGCAAAGAAAGATAGGGCACCTTCTTATGAGCCAAAATGATAAAAACTGCGAGATTGTCACGCGAAACTCTAACGCATCACATGCATTAATGAGCACTCACATTGAAAAACCTTAAAATCGCTGATATGCGATATTTCATATCGCAATTCACATAAAGCACATCAACAAAAACAACACGACGATATTGCGATCTGAATTTTGCAATTAAGCGATCTTGCGATGTGGCAATCTTGCTCTAATGATAATGCGATTTAGCGATATGCAATACTGCGATGCAAATCGCAGAAACATTCCATCGCAGATTATCCTGGCTCATTATTCAAAAAACGTTTTCCATAAACCAAGAAACAATTACGCGCTTTAATGATAATTAATGAGTTACATGCCAGTTGTTAATAAAATATGGTTTTGTGTTTATCGAAGAGCCAGTTCACGTAAGGTGGCATGTTTTTGCATATTCTTGGCATTTAAAGCTTTCCTGTCATTATTTTTATCATTACTTTCACCTCATTTGTGAACTGCAGGAACGAAGAACAAAAGGTTATACAAGGCGATATGAAGGAAACTATGAGGAAGAAAGGGCAGGACTCCAATATCCAAAGACAGAGAAATGGCACTCTTATACACAGACACCTCATGCAACAGAGCCGCAGGTTCACAGAATTCAGCTGAGCCATCCATTACTGATCTCTCATATACAACCATGGTTAAATGGGTACTGAACGATGCTAATATCAGAAACAGACAGTTTAATGCTCAGGGTCAAGAGCTCACGAAATCATTATTTTTACAAATTTTGAGCTTTATACTCGATAAGAGAAAGAGACGCAAAAGGCGAAAAACGCATTAGGGAATCCCGGATCAAAGAAACAGAGGCAGTTTCTGATGCGTGATTAACACCTAGCGCTAATCACGCATCGCTGAGAAAACTTGCTCGAAGAGGAAAGATTCTAATTTCTCAGCCACCAGCAAGCCCCGAAACTTGCAAGAAAGCAATTATAAAAACAAACTAGAAACAGAAAGCTAAAGAAAAGATAGAAGCAATCCAAGGGTTAACCAAGTTGAACTAGGATTATTACTGGGCATACGCGGTAAAGCCACATAGTCAGTGGATGACTCTCAAGTATATCACCGATTTTGCTGAAAGGATGGTGCCAACTCTTTCCAATTTTGTTTTCTTAGCCCAACTAAAAGCGAAAGATAGTCAGCCAACTCTACTCAAGCAAATGTTGAATGCTTGCGACATTAAGGAGCAAATGCAGAAATAGTTAGATGATAGATTTAATTTTAGAAATATTTTTACTTTATTTTTGCCTAGAAAAAGGACGGTCATTTAAACCGTATCCTGAATTTTTGTAAATAATTTATTTTTAGTTTTAGTTAGTAGTATTTAAACCCTTCTCATGCATTTAGAGAAGGGTCCAGAAATTTGTCAAAAACTTGTCCTCAGAACATGCACTTTTGCACCCTCCGAGGAGGTTTTGATGAATGAATGGAACATGATTTGTTGATGTTTGCATTTAATATATGCTACTGATGTTGCACTTCTGTACTCTTAGTGAGTGTTAGATGAAGAGGAGATAAATCATTGTTGCTTGAAGTTCATGAGTAGGACTAGTTACAAATGGTACTTTTATCTCTTAACCATTTCTGCTTATGTGTTAAAGTGATATACAGTTTTTAGTTGTTTATATATTACTGCATGAATGCCTGAGTTATCATTTGGCACTTTTGTACGGTGATAGCTACTTATTTATGCTTAATGTATGAATAGCTTATTATGCGATATGTTTTTCACAACTGTTTCGTCTAACTTCTTATACGAAGTGGTTCATCCTTATTGATTTCTTTTCTCATAATAGCTAAATGATCTTTATTACCAGTTGTTATCTGAAATATTTTTAGATCGCATAATAGAAGAATTACACCCCGGGTTAGTATAGACTTAGATGTTACTACTTATTAGAATACAATAGCATAGCATTAGATTAAAGTTAGAACTAGAATATCTTAGTTAGGAACTGTTAGATTAGGAACACCAAATTCTACACACACACACTCATAAATTGGGAAACTGGTCCAATATCCCTAGTCGGACCCGCTATACCAAACGGATAAGGAGCTTCCCACCAAGGTCCAGACCGGGCAGGTATTCCCCTTGTTGTAGACCCGATTTTCGGGGCTTCAATAGATTCCATACCTTTTTAAAAAAATACTTGTTGATAAATCTTCTCTTTGGACCGAATGGTATGTTGATTGATTGCTTCAAATTCTTCTCTTTGGTTAGTTGATATATTGAATGATAGAGGTGTGAAATTGTTGTATGATGAATGTATTGGTTGGTATAGTGCGATTGACACTTAATTCGATGGCGTGCATGGTTTGAATAATGTTTTTTTAAAGGCTACATATTTTATATAATACATATTAATATTTTATGAATGGCATGGAGTGCATAGGTTGAGTGGTTATATATTATAAAAATATTTACTTGGTGGAGTGAAAAGTGGAGTTTTCCAAGTATATAATTAAATCTATATTTTATCAAGAAGATAAAGGTTGCATTATCTTGAAAATAAAAAGTACATATTCATTTTTTTAAGAATGCATTCACTCATATCTATTGTCAGAGTGGTTATCACTAGTAAGGATAATTATCCTGAGTGGTCCAAAAAGATAAAACACAACATCATTTTCAATGAATTGTGGAAAGGGGTTTTTGAAGGAGAAGGAGACAATGAACCTACAAAGCCCACTTCAGATAAGGAGTTTAAGATTTTGGAAAACAAGAACAGAAAGGCCTATGCCTTGATTGTAGCATCAGTAAATGAAGAGGTGGGTCACCGTATTTCTCCATTTTAAAATGCATTTGAAGACTTAAAGAAGTTGAAGGAATTGTATGACCCACACTCTGAATTTGAATTTTTTTAATTGATGATTAAGTTGTTCAGTCTTGAGTTAACAAATGATGAACCTCTTGCCTTAGCATTAGAAGTAAGATCCATTATGCATGACATAAAATCCACTGGTGTTGGGATAGATATTCCTCTCATAGCTTATGTCAAGGCAATATATCCCACCTGTTCACATTATCTTGAGTCATTACAAGCAAGTGGAAACCTTAAGGGATTACCTTTGACTCCTTTGAAAAGAAATTCGTTGAGAGAGAGAAGGATTTTGGGTAGAAGATCACTCCTTAGTCTTCGGAATAAGTTGTGTGTCTTGTACATAAAGAGAAGAATCACACACACAATTATTTTAGAGGAAAAGGTGATAGAATAGGAAGAGGAAGGATGAATTTTAAAGCAAGGGGGTCAAACAATTCCAAGGAGAAAATTATGATCTTCATTGCATATGATGCAATATAGATGGACATGATGCTTCCAATTGTAAGATGCATTGGGATGCAATTGAGCAGGAAATAAATGAAGGGAAAGGTAAAACAACTGACAAAGGGAAAGGTAAGGAACCCAAATCTTCTCATTATATTGTGGCACATTGCAATATCTGAGTAACTAAAGACTTATTCAATGGTTCACTTTCTTCATGGAAAGATGATTGGTTTCTTGATTCAGGAACAACTTGCCACATGACTTTCAGGAAAGATTTCTTTGAATAATTCACTAAAAATGTTGATGGAGAAGTATACTTTGTGGACAAGTCAAAACTCAAGCCATCAGGCCTTGGCACCATTAGGCTCAAACTACTTGGCCTTCCAGACTTTCTTTTACATGATGTTGTATTCCTCCCATAGCTGAGGAGAAAATTTCTCTCTTTGGTCCACATATGCCAACAAGGACACTCCATTCATATATTTGATGGAAAGGTCAAGGTTAGAAAAGCAATAGATCACTCACTTGTCATGTTTCAGATAGAAGAAGAAAGACTTTTGAAGTTTCAAGGTACCTTTGCTCGTGTACAAAACTTTTCATGTAGTTCTCGCTATGATGAAGGTACATTTCCATCAATTCTTTTATGCCATTCTAGATTTGGACACTTGAACTATGACAACCTTCATTTGTTGAAGAAAACTTATGTAACTGGTTTGCCTATAATTCCTAAGAAACTCAAGAAACGTGATGCTTGTGTCTTAGGAAAGCACAACAAACATTCTTTTCATGATTCTCATTCTAGGGCACATAGAAAACTTGAACTCATTCATTCCAATTTATGTGGTCCAATGCATGTTCCTTCTGCAAGTGGTAATAACTATATGATGACATTTATTGATGACTACACCAGAATGTGTTGGGTTTAATTATTGAACAACAATTTTGATGCTTTTTAAAACTTAAATAACTTTCATGCATGGATTGAAAATGATGCACAATCTCATATTGGCTCTATTCGCATTGAAAATTGAAAAGAGTACACTTCAAATGAATTTGAAAACTATCTCCACTAGCATGGGACCAAACATCAAACAATAGTGCATTACAACCCCCAATAGAATGGAGTAGCTGAAAGAATGAATGAGACAATCCTAAATATGGTACATTCCATGATGCTTTTAAATGTTAAATTGATGTTTTGGGCTAATGCAATTCTATGTGCCATGTATATAAAGAATGGGTTTCCAACTAACGCTATAAAAAACAAGACTCCCCATGAAATGTGGTATGGAAACATTCCTTCAGTGAGGCATATCATGGTTTTTGGTTCCACTTGTTATGCCTTGATACCTAAGGAAAAAATAAGTAAAATTGGTGCAAGAAGTCACAAATGTATCTTATTGGGGTACTAAAATAACTCCAAATCATATCATCTCTATGATGAAGTGAATAATAAGTTTATAATATCTAGATATATGATATTTCTTAAATCTTCCAAGGCTGGCAATGTTGTTGAGCAAGAGCTTGATGTCTTGGATAGATTCAAACATGAAAAATCTTTTGAAGAATTTGATAATTAGATTCTAGATCTTGAAGGGTGGATTCCTATATTGGATCAATATGTGGAATCTTCTTCTGAAGAACTCTCTACCCTGCATGAAGCTCTAGCCACTGATGATACTTTAAGTAATGTGATATGTTAGTGTTAGTCTTTTAAGCTTTCCTCCAGTGATCAAACATGCTCTTACAAAGTGATTTTAAGGTGCCAAGGTCAAATTTTGTCATTTCAATGAGTCTTCAAGCAAAATTTGGTCACTAGGTATTAGGTCTAGGGTTTGCTTTTATTCCTTTCAAAGTTTTCCAAATGTCGGTCCATGTCACCATTCAGATGAGTGTACCATCATTTAGAGGGTTTTCATCATCATGTCAAGTTCCACTGGGTCATTTTACACCTTGTTCATGCTTCAGTTGTGCTTAGGTAAGGTTCATTTCCCTCTCCTAGGGTTTTGAAGGTAATTTCTCGTGGATGGTCAAATCATCATAAAAACTTGTATCTTGATGTTCATACACATTTTCCTATCCTTAATGTACCTTATTAAAAACTTCCCATCACTGAGATCCCACAAATTACTCATTTTCGCACAAACCCTAGTTTTTTGCTACAACTTGACAATTTTCTAGGCTAGGCCTGTTTTACCCTTTTGGACCCCTTCCCCTCACTCAATATTTGAAGTTCCACTCTCCCCTACTCCCGAGAATCCCTCCCTACTTCCTAAAATTTTCTCAATAATTTAGAAGCCTTTTATCCCCTTCATTTCACTTCATTTCGACAAATACCCTGTTTCACACATCGGGATAGGTTTTACTCCAATGATGTTTTTGAGCAATAAAAGATGAATTTGGAAAAATGGAGAGAAAATGTTTTCCACAATATACCAAAGAATAAAAACCTCCTTCACGTTTTACACATGTATCATGGTTTTAGAGAAATGTCAAAAATATAGTTGCCTTGGGAGAATTGATGCACCTCTGAAGTGACCTTGGGAAAATCAAGTTTTATCCTAGCTTGGTTGGCCAAATGAATTTCTTGATGAGTCGAATGATAAAGAGACACAAATATTGCTCCAATGACCTATCATGAGCTCACTTTGGAGTTGAGGAACACCTTCAAACGTTGACTACAACAGCACTCTGCCTTTAGGCAGCCTCATTTGGCACATTTTGACTAGTATTGGGAGCTTTGATTTTTGAAAGAGAAAATGAATTCCAAATTGATAAATTCTAGCTGAGTTGGAAAGTATACGCAAAGACCTTTCCAACGCGCTATCTTGCACCCAATTTTGACACCAAAACGACCTCCAAAAGTCTTATGGAAAAGGCGCTATGCATTGGGTGGTGGCGCGACGCATTGGGCAGGTGGCACGATGCATTGGGCAGGTGGCACGGCGCATTGGGCAGCAATTTCCAGTGCAAATTTACACTGGCACGGTGCATATAGAAGGCATGGTGCATTGGGCTTGAGGTGTGATGCATAGAGCTGCCAAGCCCAATTTTCTCAAAAGCTTCATCGAATCGCCCCAAATCGCATGGATTTGCCTTGTGACAAGTAGGTAGACCCTTCATCATTGTCTTTTTGTCCAATTTTGGTGCTATGTCGTGGTGGCTGATGAATGACAATTGTTTAACAAAAATCAAACCCTACCATTTGAAATTCCAAGAAACTCGCTGCGTAGGATTTGATTAACTATTTTTCCACCAAGTCTATCATTCCTCCATCACTCCCTTCTCCCATTTGTCCCATGATTTCATTATTCCCTAAGTTCCCCTACCTCCTAAATTCATTAATCCCCTATCCTAAGTTCCCTTTCCCAAAATCCCAATTGTAAATCCCCAAACCCTATATCCTATACAAAAACTCCCAAAACATCCCATATTTCCCTAACTAAAATCTATCCCAACAGCCCTAAATCCCCCACTATTTTTCCCTCCCCTCACAATCCCTCATTTCACTATTTTCCCTTGGTATCAAAGGTCAAACACATCATCAAAGGTAGTTCAAGACAGCTTGACATATCAACACCTATTTCTCCAAAGCATTTTATTTACCAGCAGCCATGGCATCTGATCTGTCATATGATCATGAAGAAGAGACACACAATGACTCTTCCACAGAGGTACATGCACCCAGGAGGCCTCATAGAGGTGGCAAAAACATAAATAAAAATCACCAAAGCTGCCCAAAGGAGGAGGGTAGAGCTCATGTCACTTGAGCAAGAGATCAATGCTGATTGGGAGTCTTGGCTTGAGAGAGCCAACATCCACTTAGAGAGACTGCTCGAGAAGGCCAACAAGGAGAAAAACTTGTTGGGACACATGGATTTTCATTACATGGCAAGGAATAAAGTTTGCAAGGCTCGAATAAGGAGTTTAAAGGCGAAATTAAGGCATCAAGGAGGCAAAAGAAGCAAAAGGAGCATGATCGACTTTGGATATTGGCCAAGGAATCCTTGGCTCAACATAGCTCTTGATAAAGAAGGTCCAGACCAAATTTCAAAAAATTTGGAGCAATTTTTGCATTTTGGAATTTTTTTGCACAAAAAAAGAGTTTTCCTCCCTATGCGTTGTGCCACATGGCGCTCGCTTTTGCTAGACAACTCCAAATCACAAAAACTTTGCATTTCTGGATTTTTCATGAAAATTTATGCTTGCCTACCTATGGCCAAGAAATTTGGGCAGGGTTTGAGCCCTCAAAGAGGTCAAAAACACTCAAAAAATGACCTCACTGCCCCTATTTTGACACACAGGAAGCAACCTTGGGAGATTTGAGTTTTGATAGGGAAAATGAAGGCCAAATTGAAAAAATCCACTTGGGCTAGAAAGTAGATAGGCAAACTTTCTAACAAGCATACTTGGAGAGAATTTGGACATTTGTAAGGCCTCCACAAGTGGGTCCTAATAGGCGTTACGCATAAAGAATTTGGCGAGGCGCATAGAGGAAAGATTGCCTGTTTGACCGAGTTTTACTTTGTTTTTCACCCAGTTTTGCCTAGTTTGACTTTTTCACTTTCCTAATGGAAAATGTATAATTTAATTTGATGAACATTGATGGATCATGATGTAAATATGTTAGATTTTTACTTGTAGAGGTAGATTCATCAGTTTAGAGGTTGTTTGAAATTGAATGAATCAGTTTCCTTGTTTCTAGAGGCATGCTGTTATGTTGCCTAGATTTCAGTTCTCAAGTTAGGATCAGTTGGATCAAATCCTAAACATGTGAGCTCGACCCCTAGAGGCAAGGAGGAGCTATGTTTGTATATATTATGTTGTTTTTCATTCATTAGCATGGTTGGACTCTTGAGAAAGCCTTGAGCTTCATTGTACATTCACATCAGTATTTTGGCTAAGGAATTGAGACCAGGATTTGGAGAATTATTTGGGATCCCTGTGGAATTTGTTTTGGTATAGTGCTTTCTTATGTATTTGTGAATTCATTCATGTTTTATATGTATCATTTCTCTTTATCTCCTCTCAGCTAAACAAACAGGAGTGTAAGTAGAATACATGGAGAATTGCAGTGCTCTACTTGAAGTTTGCTTTAGTGTTTAATGTTTTCCATTGTTTGGAGAGGATCCATGGCTTCCCTTGCCCTCTTCAACTCGTCCTTAGTCTAATCCATCCACCTCACTTGATTTATAGTGCCAATTACAGTTTCCTACCTTGCCCCATCGAAATCCCTACAAGACTGTGTCTCATTCCCTGCACCCAAAATATGCCTTTCCCTTTGAGCCCACAAAAACACCATTTTATCAAACAGACTCCTTTACATCTATACCTAGCCTAAGATTAGTGGCTATTTCAGTCATCTCAAGCCCTTATTGATCATAACTAGCTGATATTGACTCGGAGAGAGCCCTCCCTTGACTTGGTAGGACTAGCTACCAGGCTGAGCATGGTTTGATGTTGGCCCTGGATCCTACCTTTTCAACCTGAGGTAAATCTAGGCTCTAAGATAGTGGCGACCATACTAGGGAATGAAAGTTTATGTTCATTGTTTGGCTTTGTAGACTACAGACAGAGCCTGAAGTTAGCTAGGTAGCCTTCGAAATAATTTTGCTTTGCATTAGCGAAAGTAGATGAAAACTGCTTTAGTCAATCTCCAGTCTAGTTTATAAACTAAACTTCTGATCTAAATGATCATCCAAATACATGTATCAAGTTCAGATATGATTGTTGATGGTGGACAATGATCAGACACAACAAGGCTGAAATCATTCACCTAGCGATTCCAAATCATTTTCGAGATCAGATCCAAGGACTCCACTGGAGGATGAACTTGACCAACAAAAACATGAAAGGACGATATGGAAAGATTAGGTATTCAAGTTGGAATTTCATCCAAGACATTTTGTTCTTTATTATAAATTATTTCTTCTCTTTTCTAGAGAATGTCAAGAAGGCTTTGAAAAGTATATTGTATTTGAGAAGAGATCCTCGGCCTGCATTTGATTCATTCCCTTTGAATATTATGAATACCAAAGATTTGCATGCCTTTGAGCTTGATCAAGACCCTTCTTCTGAATCTTGTGATAATCTTCTTCAAATTGATGAGCCCCAAGAGACTAAGACTGATTCTATACCTTTTGTACATACCCCTATACCTTGTAAAATTCCAGATCAATACAAGCCTCTGATTTTACCTCCTATATCCCATGCTTTCCCTAAAAATCATGATCTATATCTACCAAGATTTGATGGTGAATGCGACAATATCACTGCTGAGAGACATGTGTTGAATTTTGAGTCCTTTCTTGACCTTTTTGAAGTTGATGAAGAAGATGTCAGTATTAGGATTTTTGCTCTTTCTTTGCAAGGCAATGACAAGAGTTGGTTCAAAACCTTGCCTGATGCAACCATCTTATATTTACAATAGTTCGTCAAAGTTTTCCTCGACAGGTAGGTGATCAGACAAAACCATTTCTTGATTATAGAATAATATAACCAGCTGAAAAGATTCCCAGGGGAGACAGTACAACAATTTTCTGCCAGATTTAACCAAGTTATTATTTGATGCCTATTAATATAAGACCTCCTCTTGGATCTGCTCTCTTGCACTACCCCAGTGCCTTTGATTCGGAAATTGAGTTTCAGCTGAGAGAAAGGAACCTTGCAACACTTGAAGAGATGTAGAACAGTGCAGTAGATGTAGAGGCTCATTTGTTGATCCGAAGGGCAAAGTTGAAAGAAGAAGAGATGAAAAACATAGATCTAGAGGAATCGACATCTCTAGAGGTAAAGCTTGACATTTTGGCAAGTGCAGTGGAAGAGATGATGCAAAGGATCACTACAAGGAATGAGTATAGTGTTCAAGCCCATCGCTCGCTGATTGAAGAAGAACAAATGGCCGATCCAAAACATTGTCTTTATTATCCTAGTTTTCATAGATCTGATAATGATTGTTTTATAGATCATATTGGAGAAGAGAGATCTGTTGATATGACATGTATGCTTGATGATGTGTTTTATACTGATGATTTCCCTCATTTTGATCAGTATGATGATGATTATGTTCTCCAAACAGAAGCTAATATTGTAGACAAACAAGCATCTAGTTTGTGGGAGGAGGAAGTTCATTTTCAGTAGCTCGAATATGGTGGTCAGTTGATGCATATCAGATATGAAAGTGACGAGGAAAGTGCAGCAAATTTTGAAGTAAGTGAAGGATCTTTGCCTTTTTTTTTTTACTTTGTTTCACTTCATCAGAGAAAACATTCATCAATTAGAAATCAATTGTTGATAAGTATTGATCTGGACCATCTTGAGAGCAATGAAAACCTTGTTCAAGACTTCTCATATCCAGATTTGCAGCCCTCGAATGCCATTGATTGTCAAGTTGCAAATGAATACTTGGAAGTTGGCACATATGATCAAATGATACAAGATGATTCTGTACCATTTTGTTTTGAATCATTTCAGTTTTTCAAGGGTAAATTACATAATATATCTTCAAATGAGTAGCCTGTAGAAATTCATGCAATCTCATCGGAACCAATGGAAAATGGGTTGCAGTAGCCTTTTCAAGTTTTTCACGATCCAATAGTTGATGTGTTAGATGATGTCTATAGTCAAAGTCCTTCTCCTATCTGTGAGCTTGACAAAAGTATTGATACACATTTGATTCGGTAGCTGGTTTCTTTATCATTTTCAGCAGGAGCCTCATCACAAAGCTCAAATCAAAGTTTGCATTCATGGTATGAGGAGAAAAAGAAGGAATCCATTGGATGAGCTAAGTCCCAATGTGCATGAATTTCAAGATCCTTATGTAGTGTTTTTGGAGGTGGATAGAGAATCCATAGTATTCAATGTATCTGTTAACAAGTTTTCATGGGAGTTGCCTTTCAATATTTCTCTCTTGTTGTTCATAAGTGAGCACTTGTGGAGAATTCGAACAGCAGTCGTAATACTTACTTGGTTGCATTGGTTGTTTCATTTCACTTGATCAGATGATGAATGGAACAACTAGAGTAGGTTATATTGAATAAGCTCCATTTTGAGCATCATTTCCAGTTTGTCGGTTGTGTTTAAGTATCGAGTCAGTTTTTAGTTGAGTGAGAGTCAGTTTGTGTCGTCAAATCGTCAGTTTTCAATCATGCATTTCAGCTTGAGTTTTTGACTCCATTGCCAATGGGCAAGGCACTGATCTGCTCTCCCAAAGATCTGCCGTTCTTGGCACCTCCAAGGAGCTACCATCCCCATTGGAGCCAATGTTAGTGTCAGGATTTGCAGCCTTCGTCTAGTGACCAAACATGCTCTTACAAAGTGAATTTAAGGTGTCAAGGTCAAATTTTGTCATTTCAATGAGTCTTCAAGAAACATTTGGTCACTAGGTATTAGGTCTAGTGTTTGCTTTTATTCCTTTCAAAGTTATCCAAATGTCAGTCCATGTCACCATTTATATGAGTGTACCATCATTCAGAGGGTTGTCATCATCATGTCAAGTTCCACTGGGTCATTTAACACCTTGTTCATGCTTCAGTTGTGCTTAGGTAAGGTTCATTTCCCTCCCTTAGGGTTTTGAAGGTAATTTCTCTTGGATGGTCAAAAAATAAGGAAAACTTGTATCCTGATGTTCATACACCTTCCCCTATCCTTAATGTACCTTATTAAACACTTCCCATCACTGAGATCCCCCAAATTCCTCATTTTCGCACAAACCCTAGTTTTTTGCTACAACTTGACAATTTTCTAGGCTAGGTCTATTTTTCCCTTTTGGACACCTTCCCCTCACTAAATATTTGAAATTCCACTCTCTGTTGCTCCCTACCATCCCTCCCTACTTCCTAAAATTTTCTCAAGAATTTAGAAGCCCTTTATCCCCTTCATTTCACTTCATTTCGACAAATACCCTGTTCCACACATCGGGATAGGTTTTACTCTAATGACGTTTATGAGAAATAAAAGATGAATTTGAGAAAAATGAGAGGTTTTTGTCCACAATAGGCTAAGGAAGAAAAAATTCCTTCATGTTTTACACAGGTGTCATGGTTTCAGAGAAATGTCAAAAATATTGTTGCCTTGGGAGAATTGATGCACCTCTAAAGTGACCTTGGGAAAATGAAGTTTTCTCCTAGCTTGGTTCGCTAAATGACTTGCTTGATGAGAGAAATGATTACTAGACACAAACATATTTCAAATTTTCTATCATGAGCTCAATTTGGAGTGGAAGAACACCTTCCACATTTGACTGCAACATCACTCTACCTTTAGGCAGCCTCATTTGGCACATTTTGACTAGTCTTGGGAGATTTGACTTTTCACAAGGCCAATAAACTCCAAATTGAAAAATTCTATTTGGGTTGGAAATTAGACTCAAATACCTTTCCAACAAGCTATCCCAAGCTTAATTTGGACACGGAGAAGGCCTCCAAAAGTCTTCTGGAAAACGCACTATGAACTGGGTGGAGGCGCGGCGCATTGGGCAGGTGGAGCGACACACACAACTGGCACGACGCATTGGGAAGCAATTTCCAGTTCAAATTTACATTGGCCCGACGCATAGAGAATGCGCAGCGCATTGGGCTTGAGGTGCGGTGCATAGAGCTGCCAAGCCCAATTTTCTAAAAAGCTTCATCAAATTGCCCCAAATCACATGGATTTGCCTTGTGACAAGTAGGTAGACCCTTCATCATTGTTTTTTTGTCCAAGTTTGGTGCTATGTCATGGTGGTTGATGAATGGCAATTGTTTAACAAAAATCAAACCCTACCATATGAAACTCCAAGAAACTTGCTGCCTAGGGTTTGATTAACTATTTTTCCACCAAGTCTATCATTCCTCCATCACTCCCTTCTCCCATTTGTCCCTTGATTTCATTATTCCCTAAGTTCCCCTACCCCCTAAATTCATTAGTCCCTATCCTAAGTTCCCTTTCCCAAAATCCCAATTGTAAATTCCCAAACCCTAAATCCTATACAAAAACTCCCAAAACATCCCATATTTCCCTAACTAAAATCTATCCCAATAGCCCTAAATCCCCCACTATTTTTCCCTCCCCTCACAGTCCCTCATTTCACTATTTTCCCTTGGTAGCAAAGGTAAAACACATCATCAAAGGAAGTTCAAGACAGTTTGACATATCAACACCTATTTCTCCAAAGCAGTTTATTTACTAGTAGCCACGACATCTGATCCATCATATGATTATGAAGAAGAGACACACAGTGACTCTCCCACAGAGGTACATGCACCCAAGAGGCCTCATAGAGGTGGCAAAAACATAAAGAAAAATTTCCAAAGCTTCCCAGAGGAGGAGGGTAGCGCTCACGTCACTTGAGAAGGAGATCAATGCCCCTCGGGAGTCTTGGCTTGAGAGAGCCAACATCCACTTAGAGAGATTGTTGGAGAAGGCCAACAAGGAGAAAAACTTGTTGAGACACATGGCTTTTCATTACATGGCAATGAATAAAGTTTGCAAGGCGCGAATAAGGAGTTTAAAGGGGAAATTAAGGAAGGCATCAAAGAGGCAAAAGAAGCAAAAGGAGCATGATCGACTTCGGATATTGGCCGAGCAATCATTAGCTCAACATAGCTCTTGATAAAGAAGGTCCAGCCCAAATTTCAAAAAATTTGGAGCAATTTTTGCATTTTGGAAATTTTTTGCACAAAAAATAGAGTTTTCCTCCCTATGCGCCTCACCACGTTGCGCTCGCTTTTGCTATAGGGCTCGAAATCACAAAAAATTTGCATTTCTAGATTTTTCATGAAACGTTATGCTTTCCTACCTATGGCCAAGAAATTTGGGTAGGTTTTGAGCCCTCAAAGAGGTCAACAACACTCAAAAAATGACCTCACTACCCTTATTTTGACACACAGGAAGCAGCCTTGGGAGATTATAGTTTTGACAGGGCAAATGAAGGCCAAATTGAAAAATTGCACTTGGGATGGAAAGTAGATAGGTCAATATTTCCAACAAGCACACTTGGAGCGAATTTGGACGTCAGGAAGGCCTCCAAAAGTGGTTCCAAACATGAAATATGCATAGAGAATTTGGCGCGGTGCATAGAGGAAAAATTGCCTGTTTGACCCAATTTTACTTTGTTTCTCGCCCAATTTTGCCTAGTTTGAATTTTTTCACTTTCCTAATGGAAAATGTATGATGTAATTTGATGAAAATTGATGGATCATGATGTAAATATGTTATATTTTTACTTGTAGAGGTAGATTCATCAGTTTAGAGGTTGTTTGAAACTGAATGAATTAGTTTCCTTGTTTCTAGAGGCATGTTGTTATGTTGCCTACATTGTAGTTATTAGTTTGGGATCAGTTGGATCAGCTCCTAAACATGTGAGCTCGACCCCTAGAGGCAAGGAGGAGCTATGTTTGTCTATATTATGTTGTTTTTCAGCCATTAGCATGGTTGGACTCTTGAGAAAGCCTTGAGCTTCATTGTACATTCACCTCAGTATTTTGGCTAAGGAATTGAGACCAGGATTTGCAGCATTCTTTGGGATCCCTATGGCATTTGTTTTGGTACAAGTGCTTTCTTATGTATTTGTGAATTCATTCATGTGTTATATGTATCATTTCTCTTTATTTCTTCTAAGCTAAACAAACAAGAGTGTAAGTAGAATACATTGAGAATTGCAATGCTCTACTTGAAGTTTGCTTTAGTCTTTAATGTTTTCCACTGTTTGGAGAGGATCCATGGCTTCCCTTGCCCTCTTCAACTCCTCCTCATTCTGATCCATCCCCCTCACTTGATTTATAGTGCCAATTACAGTTGCCTACCTTGCCCCATCGAAATCCTTTCAAGACTGTGCCTCATTCCCTGAACCCAAAATCTACCTTTCCCTTTGAGCCCACACAAACACCATTTTATCGAACAAACTCCTTTACATCTATACCTAGCCTAAGATTAGCGGCTATTTTAGTCATCTCAAGCCCTTAGTGATCATAACTAGTTGAGATTGACCCGGAGAGAGCCCTCTCCTGACCTGGTAGAGCTAGCTACCAGGCTGAGTGTGGTTTGATGTTGGCCCTAGATCCTACCTTTTCAGATTGAGGTAAATCTAGGCCCTAACATCATTAACAAAAGTGTGGGACTAAATCTTGATTTAGCCCCATCTTAGTCAACTAAGTAGCCTAGGCCATCTCAGAAAAGTCCTCCAAAATGGCTGACAAAGAAACTTGAAAGTGTTCATCTTGATGAGGTTGGAAAGACAGGAATAAGAAGCTCAACCAAAAAAAATGGAGGTGATGTAGATGATTCTTATTCACCTATTAATATGGGTGTTTCTTATGATTATTAACTGGATTTGTCTATAGATTTTGAACCAACTTCCATCAAATAATTATCTTCTCATGATGAATGGAAAGAAGCGACGCGGAAATAATATGATGCGTTGCTAAAGAATGGCATCTGGAAGTTGGTTGATCCTCCATTGGGAACCAAACCAATAGGCTGCAAATGGGTCTACAAGAAAAAGTATAAATTTGCTGGCTCACTTGACAAGTACAAAGCTAGGTTTGTGGAAAAATGTTTTGCATAAAAGGAAGGGGTTGATTATGAGGAGACTTAATTTCCCCCGCAACAAAAGGGGCTACCACCTAGACACTCTTTGCATTGGCAACACATAATGGTTGGAAAGTCAATTGAATGGATGTAAAAAAATATTTCTTGAATGGAGATATGAAAGAAAGTGTTTTTATGTCCCAACTAGAAGAACTTATTATGAAGGGCAAGGAACATAAAGTATGCAATCTTGTAAAATCCTTCTATGGCCCCAAGCAAGCTTCGTGATTCTGGTAAGAGAAGCTAATTAAGCATATTCTGAACCTCGATGTCAAACATTATGATATTGATGATGCAACTTTGTTTATCATGAAATTTGGAAAAACATTTGGATATCTTGTGGTGTATGTAGATGATATTTTGATGAAAGGGAATAATGAGCTATATTGCATCCATAAAGAAAGAATTGAAGAAATCTTTTGAAATAAAATAGTTGGGCTATGTTCACTAGTATCTAGGTATTCAAGTAACTCAACATCCAAAGTTTATATTCCTCTCCTAGAAGAATTACATTGGATATTTGTTGAACAGGTTTGGCATGATCAAGTGAAATCCTTCAACCACTCCAATGAAACAAAATTTAAAGCTCACATCCACTAAAGGAAAAAAAATTGAGGATGCAAAAAAGTATAGATATCTCATAGGAAGTCTCAGCTACTTGACTACTACAAAACCAAAAATTTCATTTTTTGTTGAAATCCTCTCTAGGTTTATGCAAAAGCCTTATGAGGGACATTGGTCTGTTGCAAAAAGAGTTCTAGCATACTTGAATGTAACTAAGGACTTTGGAATTAAGTATACACAGGTAGGCCACTTCAGCTTAATTGGATACTTTGATTTAGACTTCGATGGAGACAAATAAGCTGGGGTATTTACTTGAAGTTATGTTATGAGTCTTGGCTTAGGATTTGTTTCCTGGAGGTCATGCAAACAACTAGTTCTAGTGGATTCTACGATTGAGGCAGAATATGTGGCAACAACTGAAGAAATAAAGGAAATTGTGTGGCTAAGGAAAATTCTGGAAGATTTGCAGGAGAAACAAGTGCACTCAACTCCTCTCATGATTGAAAACACTTGTACAATAAAGTTGGCAAAGAACCCAAAGGTCCGTTATCAAGCAAAGCACATCAATACAAAATACTACCTGATTCGACATCATGTTGATGCCAGGACAATCCACCTATGCCATCATTCCTCAAATGAGCATATTACAGACATATTCACTAAATCCCTTGAAAGAGAAAAGTTTGAAAGATTCAGAATGATGCTTTGACTCACCAACTTCCCTTCATATTAAGGAGGGGAATTTTGACACCTAATCTTTGGGATTAGGTAAATCCATGTAAATATTGTAAATAATAAAAATAAAAGTGGGCTCAAAGAAAAAGAGACATTAGGAGATGAAACCCAAGATTCTGTCCCTCATATATATATATATATATATATATATATATAGTATATATTATATATATATATATATATATATATATATATTTGTTGGGCAAAGGCTAAACTATTTATATTAAAAACCAAAAAAAAGTATTTACAAGAGGTGTGAACCTCTGAGAGCGTGTGTTCAACTCTTTGTCAGAGCTTTCCTCATCAACCTGGATCTTCTGCTTATACAAGCTAGAGATTACAAAAAAACCAGCAGAGATAGTTTGTACTGCACCATAGACCGACATAGACAGACATAGACCGACATAGACAGACATAGAAACTGGAAATTAACCCAGACCCCAAGACCCATTACAAGAAACAGTGTTTCTAATTAGCATTTCATCAATTGCTGCCCGCCACCAGACCGAAAATACGCCAAAAAGGAAAAAACATCGTTCGCCTGAGATCAGGCTTACCCTTGACTCTTCTGCCATTACTTGTCCTGCTTCTTCTGCGCCTCAGCTTCTCGTTCCAGCTCCCTCTTCTTGCGATCTTTTGCTGCACATACCGGGTCACGCTCCCAAGTCACCTCCATTCCAACCGGAACATCTTCGAGATTTTCAATACTATGCGACAATTTAAGGTACAGAGTATAATCGAAAGAGTCTTCAGTCTCCTCATTCTTTATCTTTCTTTGAGGAGAGGAAGGCCTGCTGTTTTGAGTCTCCCTTTGAGCCTCTGGTGGACCCTCAGAAGTAACCATGGGCTCTTTCCCTTTGAGGCTGCTGATTTCCTGTAATGCTTCCGCCTACTCCGCTGAGTAACCAAAGGTGCTCTCCTCATCAATCCTGCTCTGTAATTCTGGGCTGTAAGAACTGTCCTTTAACTTGGATGAGTTGTCCGAGGAGGGAGGCGTATTTTCCTCCATTTCAGCCTTCCAACTACCTTCCTCCTCATCCTCCTCAGCAAAAATGACAGTTATCATGGCTTTAACCACAGGCTTGTTCCTCTTGCAGCGGTAATAAAGAGTCGCGGTCTGCACTGCATTGCTTAAATCTAAATTAGAGTGCGCCGAGTCGCAGGAGGGTGGCGAAGCACAAGCCAAAGGAGAGATACGCCTCGGGCTTGAATGGCCACTGTCTCTTGTGCCGCCCTGCTGCCCAGAATTTCCTCCCCTGTGAGGCCCACGATACCCAGTGCGCGGAGCCATAATGAACCCAAGATACCCAGCAGCTCTCTGAGGATAGAGCTTAGCTGCCTTATGCCTTCGTCTTCCAAGAAGAATGTCGCGGGAGAGGTTACCCCGATGGCCCTGCAACCCAAATTCCACCGTCAAATTCACCTGAGCAGAGTGAGAACACACCGCAAGAATTGGGCAGGGGAAGGACTCGAGGGTGTGTATGCTGCCCTCAGAGCCTCCCTCCTCCATGCTAACCTGAACTGCTAACTTCCCAGAACCAGAGCCGAACTGCAAACACAGAATAAGGAATGTATGCGCCATGGCGAGATAACTGTCAACAGAACCTTGGAAAATCCACTGCATTGAAGTGCCATTAAGGCTCGTAAATTCCCTTGGGGCAGAAGCCAGCCCAGAGCCCATGGCGACCACCTGTCTGCGGCGTGGCATCATGTACTCGGCGCGTGGGTATTGCATCAGCTTAAATGCATTCATTAACACCCGCATCCGGGTATATATAAATATATATATATATATATATATTAATGCAAGAGAACAATTCGATTTGAGGAGTTACCTAATTGAAAACATGGTTCCTCTGTGGTACTTAGCATCTCAACATCACAGTATATAAGTAATCATATTTATGGATAGATTTATAGTGTTATAGTTGTATAGTATCAATTATGTATGGAACCCTTGGTTTTTCATTACAGTGCAATTATGACATCATTGGTATTGCAGTCACATTTGTCGGTCATCTCAATTGCATATCAAAGGAGTTCCTAATTGAAAACCTATGTATATGCAGCACTAGTACTATAGATGATCTCAGATATCTATGAAGTATCTTTCTTCCACTTTATGTGTTGAGAGAAGTCATGGTATTTATACATTGATAATCAAATATATTTATAGTTATCAGAGTAGTGATGATATTTTGAAACCCTAATAGCATTATGAAAATCATTGCATTCATAAGGAGACTTATTCATAATCGAATTTGTGAAAAATTCATGTATATGCCTCAAATAGCCACATGAAATTTGTATCTTGTACCTCTTTGTTGAAGTTTTGATGACAATCTAATAGAAGAAGAAGAATTTGGAAGGGATTTCCTCCTTGTGGGGTTTTTCTCTGGTCTTCGACCAAATCTACATGTCCCTTGTGCATGCTTTTCTTCCTATAACTTTTATGTTCTCTTGCTATGATGATGTCATTGTTCTTTCTATATAATTTATGTTGATGTTTAAATGATATGGGTGAATATAATACAGAAATAATATAAAATCAATTATCAAAGAAAAGAACAATGGAGCTCTAAGAAAATTTAGCAAGATCAATGTCCCAGTTTTTAGTGACACAAAAAGGAGTTGTGATCACTGATATTGGTATATTGAGGACCAACGATATTTTCCATAGGGAGATCAAGAATTGCAGGGAGTCTAGTTTGAGACGGAGCAACCCTATGGGTGCTAGTATTTCAAGATCTAGGGAGATCAAGGTCATTATTGTAGTAGTCGAAGCAACAATGTGGAAGAAGAAAAAAAGCAGTAGGAACAGTATGAAAAAATCATATTTTCCCATGACTGTAGTTATACCTCCACGAGTGAGGTGGGGAAATGTAGAAACCTAACCCTAGAATTGTAGAAATTTGGGCAGGGTCCACTGAGGTGTCCTTCTCGTGGATCATTACCTTGCCACAAGAGACCAAAATATTCAATATCAGAAGGATTAGTGTCAGTTGATGCAATAAAATGTTGAGGAGCACAAAGGAGTGTTAATAGTAGTGCATGGGGTATAATGTAAAATCAACAACAGTGTAGTTTTCCCAGTAGACAGTTGAAGAGGCATAGGTGATACAATATTTTGGTGAATTCTCAATTAGACTTGTTACAATATAAATAACAATAGTGAGAGGTAGTGCTACAATATATTACATAGGATCTGGGTAGGGATGGTTGAGAATCCTTTCTTGTTAAGAGAGAGTGTTGAGAATTGTAGCAAGAAAGGCTGAATTTGACTTTTTCCTTGGTCAAATTGAGAAAATTCAAATTTCCACATCAGTAGACAACTTGGAGGAAGTTAATTGACATGACATGGCTCTTATCACTAAATTATCTTAGTATATTCAATTTAGAGGGCATGGAGTTCAATTTGCATGTGTTGATCACTAAATTATAGCCATCTAGACAAGTTATTTTGATTTATATTCAACTAAACTAGTTCTAACTGTTGATAATAATGGAAGGCTAGTTGTATAGTGGGACAATAGTATAACTCAAAGATCATCCAGTTAACTAATTGATAAACCAAAATAGCTCATGCATGTAAGGAATTTGAATTTCTCAATTTATGGTGGAGATTCCAAGGTAGTGTACAATTAATTATATAACATATTAAGTGTATAGTTTAGAGTATTGTTGAGGTAATCAATTATTGGGAATTGTGCAAGAAGATAGGGGGAGGGGGTGGTGGGGGTGGAATAGGGTCCTATTTACTTAAGAATCGCAAAATAAAATAGGAGCGAGTGCAGGTAGCATGAGTGCAGGCAATGTGAGTGTGAGCAATACGAGTGCAGGGAGTGCAAGTGCATGCAATGTGAGTGTAGGTAGAGTGAGGACAAGTTTACTCTTGAATTTTGTCCTTGGAGCAAGAGATCATAAGTTTACTCTTACATTTTGTCCTGAGAGAGAGAGAGAGATCACAATTGTAGTTGTTTCTCAATTCACTTGATTAATGCAAATGAGCTTAAGGTGTTTTTAGAAGTTTCTTTCCCCTAGGAACATCGGTGTACCTATGTGTTTGATGATGCATGTTTCTGAATATTCTTCTAAATTATGAATTAATTTCCAGAGAGGAATAGAGTACAATTGTGTTTATTGATTTAGATTAAATTTCTTTAGTAGTCGCAATTCTATCACCAAATTTCTACACTTTCTTTCTTTCTTTTGTTGGTTTTAGGCTTGGAAAAAAGTGACTCAACAAGCCCTCCCCAAAGTAATATAATCTCCCAAGTTTTACTAATTTCCCTCAAGCAATTAATAGTTAACAAGTTAATTAAACCCTTATGGAAAAGGGAATGAGGAGAAGAATTAGGTTTCGCCTTAACTTTATTTGACATTTTAGTGAGACTCTTCAATATAAAATAGGTCATGTTCATTCAAACTTGCCTAGCCAAATGCACAATAAATTTGAAGTGGTACATACCCATCCTATTGTACCAACATTTACATGTTAAATATGTTTGGATGATTTTGAGGATTTTTTTCCACAGTGGCTTGAGCCATTCTCTTTGAACTCCCTTTCTACAATCCTCACTCTTATCCTCACCCTAGAAGAAAAATGGGATGTCAATGTCGATGAGAGTTCAATTCTTAAACCAACGATCACCATAAATAGGTAAGCCTATGGCTTTAGATTTCCTCCATGATCAAGAAAGAGATGTCTACCATGTTAACATTCTTCCTATCAAACCCCTCTGCTAATGTTTGATTAACTATATCATTAAATGCATGTCACTTGAAACAAAACACATCCCAACCCACTTGATCAAACTACTCACGAATCTATGGAATGGCTTCGAAAAATAATAGGCCTTTGGGCTTGTTCGTTCAAATGGGTCCACCTTTCGCCATAACCACAAACTAATATGGAAAACAATATCGTGGAGGAAAGTGAGTGATTTACCAACGTCTATTCTGGAACAAAAGAGTATGAGATATGCTCATTTGGAAAAAAGTAGGAGAAGTGAATAAACTATTAAGACTTCCCCTCATGCTTTCATCATGCATTATTTTGACCTGATCTGCAATACTTCTTACTAGCAATTTAATCTGACATGATGAAATCATTATATATCGTGATTTAATTTTTGTTAGCACCACCTTTGAAATGATGTGTCTGATAATGTGTGGTTCATTTGGCAGCGCTTGACTTTAAACATGCATACCATTTACTGCCATTTAATTTGGTAGTGCTTTTAACTTATAATATTTCCATGAGCATTTCCAACTTAAATGGCATCGTTATTCTAAATCAACATAAAACAAATGTTTCCAAATGAAATGGCAGCACTATTTTAGAACCATTCTAAAACCAAAGCTTATTTCATATAAATGTGATATGCGCTAACATTAAGTTCGAAACGAAGAAACAAAAGGAAGTTATGTTTGAAGTGTGGAGGTATTGTGATGAAAGGGAAGACCCATAGACTTCAAGACCTTGGCTAGAATTGAAAGAACTAGGAAAGGAGGAAAATCTAGAGGGCCAAGTCAAATATTTGTTTCTATATTACCTGATGCTTGAAATTACTACACAACTTAAAATATAACAAAGTTGATCAAGACTTGTATATATGATGTAGAAGAGCCCATCTTAGCCTCCCTAATTGAGATAAAGGGTCACTGGGTAGCTGCGGTAAATGCCGAGGGGATGAGAGGAGTGTCCATCCCAAGCACGTAAAATGATGGTGGAGGGGGACAACTCTGGTGACTTTAGCTGTTTCCAAACAAAAGTGAACATCACACATGTGGATGCATCTTCATCAATAATGCATCTAGAGATAATTGAATTACAGATTCTAATTGGTATCTGGAAAGAAACCGATGAAGGTAATGGGGGGTGCTTTGATGTATCAACTGGGAAGACAAACAAACGATCATCAGAAGGGTCCAATGCACCCAAGGCAGTTAGTAGAGATTTCTTTTGGGATGGGAACAACTGGAGGACTTCCAGCATCAACATGGCAACAAGTGATTGTGCCAGGTTATCAACTATACTATATGTATGGGAAACTCTGTTACAAAATGCATTACGGTGTAATGCTCCCTTTGGGATCTTAGGAATTTCCTCATCTTTGGGTTGAGGGATCTATAAAGGAACATTTGGTGTCGTAAGAGGCTCAATGGATACTTTGGTTTTGGACTCGGTAGCTGACAAACTGAAGGGCTTGTCATATTGATGTGATCGAGTTTGCAGGTTGATATTGGAGAGATTAACCTCATGAAAGTTCATCATAAGGATATGGTAGTGTTGTGGTAAGACACAACACCCCCATTTTTTACTTATTCACTTCAAATAATGGGGACCCCTTTTATAAAAATTTTGGCTAAACACCTTTTAAGATTTTTATTTAGTTGATTATCCTACACGATTGTTAAATTTTAATTTTCTTTGGATTCTTGTTTTGATTGCTTTGTTAAAATCAATTTTTCATAAGCTTCCCATTGATGCTCATTTTACCTCATTTGGATAACTGGTTTGTAAATGACACTCCAATGAAGTCTAATCATTTATGTCGCCTGGGTTAAAAATTCATAAAATGTAAATATTCCATTTTTGTAAATAAATTAGTTCAATAATGCATTTATTTTAAATATTAACCCCTAGTTAGTTCTTACTAACATTTTTTATTTTTACTTATATGGCCGAATCATGAAGCATCAGGATTTTAGAAATTTACTCCAATTCCAAATAAACTACTAATCTCAAAAAATCAAAATATCAAAATGGCTGTAGTTTAGATAGGCAAATTAAGCTTTAGAAAATTTCATAACTAAGCTAACCATTATTAAAATAAAACCAAAATAAAAATTAATATTTAATGTTAAATCTTAGATTAATTAATTAAATTAAATTAAATTTTTATATTATATATATATATATAATTAAATAAAAATAAATAATATATAATAATAAATTTATTATATCGGATCACAAAAAACGCATCCCAAAATTTTCACTCAACACATTTTTTAAAATTGTGATGACCTTACCTCCCGATGTGCCGATGTGAAAAAGTCAAATACGTGTCGTTTTAACCAAAGTGCTCGTATGAGCTTTGTGGTTTGGTTTTTAGTTTGAAGTTTTTACTCATACGTATGATTAAAGTCGTAATATAAATATTAGGGTGTAGTATGGTTTTAATTAATATTTAAAATAGTTTATTTAATATTAAATTTAAATTAATAAATTAATTAATATATAAATTTAATTAATTAAATTTAATTAAATTTTAAACTATTATTTAGATTAATATTAATTAGTTTTATAATAGTTAATTATATTTTTAATTAGTTAGATTTATATTAATTAATGATAGTTTATTAAATAATTAGTTTTAGTTTATAATTAACAATTAAATTAAAATGAATTATTAGATAATTAGAAATCTAATTTAAGACGAAATTTTTAATTAAAAATTCTAATTTTTTAGCTCAACAACAGAAATTCCAGAATTGTGTCAGTTTTGACTTATCAACTTTGGAGGCTCATAGATTGAATTATACTTGGCCAAATGAGGCCTAGGATGGCTCATTAGAAAGATAAAATCAACGAGAACATTTCTGAGGAGGTTTCACTAACAAATTTAGTCATTTATTGGGTCAAAAATGAGGTAGAAGATCAAGCTCCAAATTTTGAAAACAAAATCAATTTTCTAAGTTTTATTTTCTTCATTTTCATTTGCCCGAGCCTCTTCTAATTGCAGATTCGTTTATCAATAATATCCTAGGCCAAGTAAACCATCACAGGCATCAATAGAGAGCTTATATTTTATTTTCAATTATTTATTTAAATTGACTTTGATTGGATTTATTTTAATGCCAGAACTAATATTTTTATTTTATTGTTGCATCTTAATTCATTTTGATTTCTTTTTGCAGAAAAATAGTAGAAGAGATATGAAGAAAAAGATCTCAATCAATGAAAATGCTCCAGTAATTAAAGATGGTGATTTTGCACAAATAAAATTGATTGGACAGATTTTTCTTCAACAAACATTCCTCTCAAGATATCCTTTGCAAATATTATAAGTAGCAGATTGCAAAATGTTAAAAGTGATGCTCTCCTATGCAATTCTGAAATTCTAGAAGCATTTTTGTAATAGGGATTTAGAGTTGTTGGTGGGAGGAGTGGAATCTCGGATCTAGGGATTATTGAGGTTTTTCTTTTACATTCTGAGTTATGTATAATGAACATAGTTTGCACTATTGTAGCTCTACTTTTGAAAGCAAAAGCTTAGGAATTGTAAAGGACTATTAGAGGTCGGAGCTGGAGAAATGGATTCAATAAATTGGTATTTCGAATACTATTATTTTAAATGCTGGTTTCATTTTTTATGACAGAAATGTTTCAATTTACTTTCATATTTTTGTACTTTTGTTGGTCTGGGTAATTTGTCTCTATTTTATGTTATTATTATCTTTGTTCTTATGGGTTGAATTCTGATTTCTGAGTAACTACTTACTCATAAATCTGTCTTTTAATACTAGTTTAATAAATAGTGATATGTTGTGAACTTCTTCTTGAGTGTTGTTGATTGATTATTTTAGTTAAAAGGTCTCAATAGGATGTGTGCGGTATTCATAATGTCAGTTAATTGAACTACTTCATTAGCTTGATATTCATTATAAGTCAAACATATTTAAATCTAAATATTTTAAATAGAATTAAGATAGTTTCTCTTGCTTTCAACTTAGAATAAGTTTGCATTTAGATTAATTTCCATATTTTTTTAAGTCCTTTTCCCAAAGAGGCAAACTTTAGTAGTGGATTAGCTGAGCCCCAAATCAGCTTAAGGATCACTTTCTTCCCTGATCCACAAGAAGGTTGATCTAATGTCTCTTTTCCATTGGTGAATGAAAGTCACGTTTTAAAGCCATTAGAGATTGAGAGAAGAAAACTAGACCTAGTTGAACTAGTCGGAACCACCATTCTAAATGGAAAAGGAGTTGCTTTAAGGTTCATACCGGGTGGTCATCCCCCATGTTGTTGCAGCGATTTTTGAGGCTTCAACAGGTAGTCACCGGGACTAGAAAGTTGGAGGAGGTGGGATGCTTGATCTAGCTGTGGTTGAGCAACAACAAATCCTTGCTGAGGGAAGGATTTGTGAGCATGGATAGTTGAGGTGGTGCAAGTTTCTGAGGTGATTATTGACCTCGATAAGTTGCTTCAACCTCCCACATTTGGTGCATCTAGGGTAAAAGAGGACACTCATGTGTATAGTGGGCATGTACACCACAACATGCACAAGGCTTATTCGTGCAGATAGCCTTGTTCTTCTTGGGCTAGTCACCATGTTGCTAGTTTTGGTGTTAGGTTGGTTCCCCTGGGGTTCACTAGGCCAGTTACCTTAGTTACCCTTCCCCTTATTATTTTTCTTTGAATTCTGGGGATTGGTAGTGCTCTACTGTGCAAACACTTGTCCCTAAGGGGGAAATGGCTACCGGGGCTAAGGATGCATGGGAGGCTACGACGCTAATGCTTGAGGGGTTGGAGCACTCGGCTATGCATTAGGAGGAGCAACAGTTTGGTAGATGGGTTTGGGTCCAGGAAACATCTTGCTAGTACGGGGGCATAAGTGTTGGAGGAACTGGTGCCCCCCTGCGAGTAGCCATAACTCTACTGAGTATATGGCGAAGAGTGTGAAAGGGATCCAATGATACCGTTGGCAGCGTGAGATGTCCCTAGTGCATTAGCACTTCCAAGACAAGGGAGGTCTGTAATGATGATATAAACATAACTGAATTATGCATAAATCAGATCATATCTCAAAGTGGTCTGAAGAGCTTCTTCCTCAGTCCGAGGATAATAGGATGTGACATCATTCCCGATGGGGGATAAAAGGCTCTTAAGAAACCAATCTAATAGATGCGGTCTTCAAAAGGTGGGGAATGACATGTGCTTCTCCTTTGACGCGACTCTTGAACATGATCAGAAAGGCGAGTGGCAAAGGACTGACGGAATGTGGTCAATAGCTCCATACCAGTGTCATACTAGAGAGGTAACTGGAAATATGAAAGGAATGCTTTAGCAAGTGCCGTGAAAACGGAATGAGAGGTGGAGGTCTAGTATACATACCATTTCGTAGCATCTCTAGTGAGCATGCATTGGAAGAGCCGAAGATTAACGGAGTCATCAGTTATGGAGTTGGATGAACACCACATGTGGAAGGATCGAACATGGTTGGTAGGATCCTTTATACAATACCCTCAAACTTGGGGATGTTTGAGGGAAGCTTAGTTGGCATAGAGGGACAACCAGTATCATGGTGTATGTGGTTGATTATTAACTGGTTAAAATCTAGTAGAATTAACCCAACCATAAAGGGGAGCATGAGAGCTGCCGCGATGGTTCCTAAGACTATTCTGCTTGATGTGACTACCGGTATAGAACTGGAGCCAATACCAATTTGGGTTCTTGCACCAGCTGTGGGTCCAAACATGGTGATGATGTGTAGTGAAGGAGGCTTAGAATCAGATGAGGAATCATAGGGACCAGGAGAAGAGTTGGTATGGGGACTTGGAGTGCTATGAACTCGAACCCGACGGGGAAGGGTAATATGCCCAAGCAGAAACTGGGGGTGAAGGCCTAATAGTCTCCGTGACACAAGCCTTGGTGGCACAATTATGGTACGACACACAAAACATGGAAATGGTGAAGGGATATCAATAATATATCTTTTGTCTTGATGCAAGGAGATAAATTTACTATGTTAAGTCTTGGCTTGGCGGTGTAAACCAAGTGCCATTCCTTAAGGTTTGCTTGTGTTTTCAAGTGTATTAATTGATTAAGACAAGATCATGTTTGTAAAAAAGAAAAAATATTGCTAAAAATAAACTCAAATAAATAACAAAAAATGAACAGCAAAACAATTAACTAAACGCCATCCAAACTAGATTTGCAAACATTGTATTGCTTTTGTGGCTAAACCAATGGGAAATACAGTGAAATGGTCAAGATATATGAATGTTGGTGTGACTAGGATCAAGTGACACTAAGCTACTAAGTGGTGCAATAACAACAAAAAGCCATATGAAAGATCACTGCAAAAATATAAGGAGATGGGTGTAGCACCTAGGGAAACTGATGGGACCCTAAGATAAATGACCAAACAAGTGGAAATGTGACACTATGGATGGTAACAACCTATCTTAACATATCTGAAATAGAAAGGTACAAATCTGGAAAATGTGGCTGAAAGCGCGACAGAAACTTAGACTATTCACTTAGTTAAACTCCTCCTAGAAAGGTGGAAGTGTACTAGAAGTCGTGGGGAGATAAAATCGACTTTGATGAGTAAAATAGAGTGGATCAAGCCCTAAGTGAGATGAGACTAAGATCAGACCCCCAGCATACAACTCTCTGCAAAACCCAGAACCGATATGAAACAAACCCTAAAACCTAGAAATCGCAAGTACTAACTTGTTGCTTTACACAGATTGCACTTTTTAGGTGGAAAGGTGCGTTCTAAAGCCAAAAGCACACTTTTTAGGCTAAAACTTGCGATTTCTATTTTGTGAATCCTAGCCGGGAAATATCAGAAAAAAAAGTGCCGCCTTTGTCGTGGCTAGTTCCTGTAACCTGCGGAAACAACCAGAAAGCTTGTGGAAGTCAAACATTTATCAGATCTAGGGTTAAAAAGCTAGGAAACATTAAATTAGTTGAAAAAATAAGAAACCCTAACTTGAAAACCAAAGGTCACCCATGTTTCTAGATCTAAAGTATGAAATCTTGTATATTCACCAATTTTATGATTGGAGACCCACGGTTCTGAATCAGAATTATTCCGTGTGGAATCACAAATTTTGTTGTAGTGTTTTCTTCTCAACGATGTACGAAAAGAACCCACTTAAGATTGTGGATGACAAACAATCTCAACAATATAAATGGCTAATAAACATTGTAGATCTACAGCAATTGATAGAAACAAAACCTGCCAAAGTCCGGATCTATGCTACAATCATAGTTAAACAACAAAAGAAAGAGTAATAACTCCAATCATACAATCAAAACCAAATATTTAAAGAATAATTTTATAATAACACCTGTGAAGAGAATAGATAAATGTTACTAGTCCCCCTCTATGGGATGGGTTCTTGGATATCCTCAAACATCTTCAGCTTGTGTAGAGTCTCTCTCCTCTATAATGTGAAAACCCAACAAAAAGATGGAGTGCAACAATGAAAATAATCAGAGTTACAATAATGAGTATGATAATGAAAATAATCAAAAGTGAATATTGAATGGAAAACCCTTCTATTTATAATAAAATATTGGGTTATCCTTGAATAATGAGCAATAATAAAATATTATTGATCCCATTCTTGGAATAACCACTTGAAATATTTTATTATATTTGGTTAGGAGGGAAAAAATATTTCAACTTTTATTTATTAAATAATAATAAATAAATGTTTATTCATCATCTCAAGGAATTAGTTAAGGAATAATAAACAAATAAGAATTTATTTAATTATCCCTAAGGGATTTAGTCAAATTTAACAAAGAATAATAATTAATTAGTGATTAATTATTTATTGTTAGAGAAAAATAAGAAAAATAATGATTTATTTGTTTATTTTTCATGATTGGGTCAAATATGACAAGGAATAATAATAAAATAATGGTTGAATTAATTATTCCTAGAATAAAATTAAATAAATAGTGATTTATTTAATTATTTTTCATGGGTTTAACTATAAATTAATTAACAAAGGTGGTTTATTAAGTAATTTATCATAGTGAAAGCAATTTTACCATGGTAAAATTGGCTTTACATGGTGTACTTCAATCCATCTAGTAAATTAGGCTAGATGATCAATTTTTTTGTGATGACATTGTCCACTCCAGCTATGGCATTCGAATTCCATGCATGTATGGGCTATGTTTAGCTGATTGATTAGTTTAACTAAGAGATCACTTAGTTAGAAATAGTTTTACTACTCAATTGACCTTCAACTGACTCAATTAATTACTTGATCTCAGTTAACTAGGTTCAAATGAAAATCACTAAACTAGATTGCTAAATTTTAGCAATCACTACATGCACAACTCTACTTCTAGCCTTTAAATTGAATTCACTAAGCTAACTAGTAGACAAGGCCATGTCACTCTAACTAGCTTCCACCCAAGTCATCATGTTGATATGGAAAATCAAATTACGCAATTTGAGTAAGGGAAAAAATCAATTTGAGTCTTTCTTGCTATAATTTCTAATACCCTGTGCATTTCGTTAATTTCAATTCAGTTAGTTAGTGGAGGTGGATGAATCTTTGGAATCCCTGGTTCAACTAATGGTTTTTTTAATCCATGAAGAAAAATATCCGTCGGCCTCTAGAATATGGCTCAAGGGTGATAACTGCAAGTGAGACATGCTTGTATTTGTCTATGGTTGGTTGGAAATTCATTGTCCTAGAATCGACTTTCCATTAGTTTGAGATAACTAACTCTAATGTTCTAATGAAATTAGGAATATATCTATCTATCTATCTTATTATTATATATATAGATAGATATATCTATATATATATATATATATATATATATTATATATTATATAATTTTCCTATTTTTAAATGATGATGTTTATTGATGGCATGGTTCATGATTTCATTGTCGATATGATTGATCAATGTGTTGTTATCACTATGTAAAAGGTGTTGGAACAACATGTGGATGTAATGGTTATGTTGATGCAATTACCAACATAGAATCTTTCTTAGTGCAGTGATATGATTTTCTCAAGTTATAGAATTGTGCATGTTTAATGTGTGTAAATTGCAAACAACATGACGATGTGAAAAAATGAATGCATGAGATGCATGCTCTTGCACTAATATCATGGATGTAGAGAACATTTCACTATAATGGTATTCGGTTGCAGTGGTCGAAAGAGTGCTCAATAGTGTTAATGGATGGCATGGAATGAATTTTTATATGGTATTTGATTCCATGTTTAAATTTATATATAAGAAATGGAAACTTGTTTCATGTTAATTTGTTCATTTTTTTATTGAATGGAAGGAGTCATAATTCCATCCCTTACAGTTGAATTCAATCACTTAATTAATTGAGCATGATATGATGAGTCAAGTTCACCTATTCACTTAGCTGATAGGGTTGTTGAGCCAAAGAAAGCAAGTTTTTTTTTTGTTAATGAGTAGTTATAACTCTCTGGTCATGCGTTAGGTGCCACGTGGGTCCACCTTGTAGGGTGTGAAATCATCACTACCACATGGGCCTCTATGATGTTTTCACGTGGAGTTCATGATGATGCGGCGAGGTGGGATTGGTCCATGTTTAAAGGTTCACAACATTTGATCCATAGGTCGGTTTGAGGTGAAATTTATATTGATGGATTCATGTCAAAGAGATGAATGCAATGATGTTGTCTATTTAAATTTATGTAAGAGTAAAACAAAATAAAAAAAATGTAAATCCAATTCCCATAGTTGTCCTTTGGGAGTTAGGTCAGCAGAGTAACCACCTCCTTTTAATGATGGTTTGGTTTTGGGGCTAGGAAGTGTGTGTTTCATTCACTATCTCTTGCTAAGGAGGAAGGGCCCTCCTTCTTAGCAGGGAACACTATTGAAAAGAGGTATGCTAGTTTTACATTTATTCTCTCTTAGTTGTTATTTATATGTGATTTACCATTACTGTTATAGATCTTGTGCATGGATTTAATAGTTGCAAGATTGTAAATATACCATTTTGTAATAGCATAGGTCCTGGACTATTCCCTTCATTAATTTGATGGTTATTTGATTACAATTATAGTTCTTTAGTTTGTTTGGTTGATTGAATGGGTGTTGTAGCAATTTTTTAGTGTCAAATAGTTTCCACGAGTGTTGTTCTCTTTTAAGACTGATAGTGTGAAAATGTAATTTATTATGCAACATGTATATATTTTCTTTCTGAAGTGTGAGCAAGGTTTTGGGTGTAATAATAGGTGTGTTGGAGTGTTGAGAGTGATACTTACAACGATTGGTTTTGAGTGTTGTTTAGTGCTAGTTGAAATTTGTTCCTGCGTATATTTTTCACAGTAGCCTTGAAACAAAAAGCCTACCTAGATTGAAAATTTATGTGTGAGTCAGATTGGTCATTCTAAATTAAAAGGACAATTCATCTGCCCAACACTACTTTGAATCTAGAGCCGATGGTTATTCTTTTCTAAATCATCTCTCGTTAAGACCACTTCATCTTCTAATCTTTCACATTGGTTTTCTGTATCCTTTAGATTGTTTCTCAAAGTTTCTTCAACTATTTTCAACTTTTCTAACTTGTTTTTTAAAATGGTAATTACATCCTTAAGCTCATACACCTTTTCATCAAATATCTGAAGTAACCTTTACTGATCCTTATTTTTAGTTTTAATCCTTTTTAATTCCACCAAAACTAAGTCAATATCAACTTCATCTTTGTCGTTGATACTTCTATTTTTTGCATCATTTATAGCAAGATATGGAGACATATACGTATAATGACCATCATTTTTACAATTTAAACAAAAGGAGATACCTGGTTCTTCTTCTTAACTATTTCTAACATCTTTTATTATTAAAAAGAGGTCTTATTTAGGATCTGATGTATTAATCACATTCTTATAGTTCTTCCTTTTCTAAGATTATTTCATTCTATTATTAGCCATGGGTCCTTTGATCTACCTTTTAGTGGTCAATATGCACCTGAAGGAACTCGATTTGATGCCAAATGGTGAGAGCTTGAATATACTTAAAGAGGTGGGGGATGTGAATAAATATAAGTCTTTCATGGCTATCAATTAATAATTTTTACTTTTCAATTCAACAATTATTTTGTCCACTAGAAAGGTAGCAACAAAGCACACACACACACACACACACACAGATATATATATATATATATAATATATATATATATATATATATATATATATATATATATTTATATATTATATATTATATAGTATATATATATATAATATTAGATATATAGATATATATCAGATCCAAATGTACCAAGATGAAATCGTAACACATGACCAATAGATTTAAACATGTAAATGTGCCCATAAATAACATAAGAGTTAATACATAAGAACATAAGATATTTAGGTGGAAACCCTTCCGAGAGAAAAACAATCCAACTTTATTCTTTATTACGGTGTATATAAATAGATTTGACTCTAATTACGTCATGTTCATGAGCACCCATTCATAGGAAGTATCGACTCCCCAATTTGATTTACTAGTGCCAACTAGCAGGAAACCCTAGCCCCCTTATTCAACAAGCCACTACTTGTCGAAGGGTCTGACCTCAACAAACACTATGAACCAACCTTTCATTCATTTTCACACTAGGCCAAATCACACTCTTTATCATTAACAAAAATATAAATTCATGTAATACAAATTTAGTATAACATGATCATCAATATCATACATTATCATATGATAATCTCTATCATGAACTCAATCTTCAAAAACATATAAACAACATCAATCTACATACTATCTTCAATAAAAACTCATCGTCAACAACAATATGTATATAAAATTTGGACTTAGCAACACTTAGCATCAACATGTGCTCAGTAGAAACTAGCACTCATTAATATCAACAAATGAACTACAGTATAAAAATCAAGGCTTGGCAAATATTACAACAACAAGTTCAATATCCAAACCTAGATTACACACCAAAACACACAAACACATAGGTACAATTACATTCACATCTTAATCACACTCCATCCATGTGTTTTACTTAGCTAATTTCATTATTCCTTAGAATTTTGTATTCTCACGAGCACACAACATTCATTTTTCCCTATCTTAAAACAATTCGTTTCTTCAATTGTATCACCATTAAACTCATTACACTAGCAATCTTGATGAGAAACACTCTTGATCCATGGTATCCTAGAGTGATCAAGAGACCAAAATGAACCATTAAATTGACCACTCTATAGAAAAACCTCAAGACAATACCCATTACTCCATCATTCTAATGATCAATCACAGGATATGTGATGGGTCCCTATAATACTAGTGATTACCCCATTACTATTGTAGTTGTACCCCTTATTAATATTGTTATTACTGTTCCCCATAGAATCCCTCTATTGTTATTTTTGTGGCTTTATAGAAAGGAGGTTTTGTCATTTGAATCATCGAAGAATTGTTCATTTATGTAATGTAAAGGAGGTTTCCCCCTCGAAGAGGCTGAATTCTAAGGCGTTGACCTATCATTTCTATCTTTCCTTGAGCTAGTTTCATAACATTTGGTATCAAAGCTTTGGATTCTAGGGTTTCGCTGCTCCAAACAAGTCATCGTGGTAGTTTCGCTATAACTTTTTTTCTACGACATTTCAAAAGCTAAAAAAAAACCATTTGAGAAGACATCGTACTAAAACTCAAGTCCAATGTTCAGAGCTTTTCGCGCTATATTTGTGGAGATATGAACTGAGGAAGTTGTTCCTTTTGCAGAATCTTGAATTACATTCAAAACAGGTGACCCAGGGAAAATCATCATAACTTTCTCTCTGAGCATCAAATTCAAATTTCGTAAAAAGGTACAGAAGGAGGATGGACTGTAGTTTCTTGTATATATTTTTTAGAGCGAAGGGTCAAAACAGGGACACGTGGCACGTCATACAATTTCGCTCTACTGAATTAGTCTATAATCAGGTCACTGTGGGAGATTTGACATAACTCTTCATTGGAGAATCCAATTGGGGCCAGACTGGTGGCATTGGAAAGAGGACACAGAGGGCTACCGTAGGTCGCAATTTCAAAATTGGATGATCCGAAATTACAGAGATATATCAGAGGAAATATCGAGATCCTACAAAGTGAAAAAAGGTGTGTATATTTTTTTAAATGTTTGCTTAAGCTTGGTTTGAAAAATTATTTTGAAGGAATTCAAAGGGAATAGTGAAGCATTATTATCAGTAATTGATGCCCCGAAGAAAGAAAATGGAAACACCTAGTAGGCGACCTGAAAGCTCTAGCATGACTCATGAACAAGAGGAAGAAATGCAACATGATATATCAAAATTACGAGACCAAGTGCAACAAGTGTCACTTGCACAAAAAGGAACAGAATCTAAGATGGATTGTTTAAAGAAATGTGTAGAAGCTAAGATGAATGATGTGGAAGCTACGATGAATGACGTGGAAGCTAACATGGATGATTTGAAGATAGATTTGAAGACAGACATGGAAGAATTGAAGAAGTTGCTACAAGAAAGGGTCACTAATGGTGAAAGAGTAGTAAAGGAAACTCATGATGAGAACAAAAGAAATGTTAATAATGATTCCATAGATTCTAATGTTGGATTGAAGACCCACCATATTCCAAAAATCGATATGAGGAAGTTTGATGGCAAGGATCCCGCAACATGGATATTACAGATGGAGCAATTTTTCGATCTCAATAATGTGCAAAACACACAAAGGGTACGTATTGCAACTTTATATTTGGAACCAAATCATTTTGTATGGTATCAATGGCTTTGCTCTCGTAAACAAATTATCACTTGGGCAATTTTTACGAAAAAATTGATAACACATTATGAGGATACAAAAAGCAACACTTTTTTTAGCCAATTGATAAGTCTCAAACAAAAGGGTTCAATAATGGAGCACATTGAGGAGTTCCAAAAATTGAACATAAGGGTAAAAGATATTCCAGAGGAGCATAGGATTGATGTGTTCATAGGGTCTTTAAAGGATAATATCCAACATGATGTTCGCCTTTGGGAACCTAAATCATTAGAGAAGGCATTCAGGTTAGCAAGAAAAATGGAAAGCAAAATTATGGCAACCAGGAAGCATACCACTCACATCTATAAAGATGGAAGTGGTGTTGCCCCTAGTCTTCCACAACCTATAAGGTTGACATCACAACAATTGGAAGAAAAAAGAGCAAAAGGGCTTTGTTACAGTTGTGATAGCAAATACACTAAGGGTCATAAGTGTGGTGAGAAGAAATTATTCTACATAGATTGTGAAGAGGAAGAAGAAAAGGAGCAATAAAGGTCAAAAGAAGAGGATATACTCCAGGAACAAAGCCTAGTTGAAGAAGAAATGAATCCGACCATATCTTGTAATGCATTGGCAGGAATTACCACTCCTCAAACCATCAAGATAGAAGGACAAATCAAGAAGAGAAAGGTAATAGTGTTGATTGATTCAGGAAGTATCCACAATTTTATTCATTGTAAGGTAGCAAAAGAATTGAATTGCTTCCTATATCTAGCACCAAAGTGTCAAGTGATGATTGAAAATGGAGGAACAATAAATTGCTCTGGAAAATGCCATAATATCAAGCTATCCATGGGAGAATATGTATTGACTAGCCCAATGCTTTCCATTCCAATGGAGGTGCTGATGTTGTACTAGGAGTCCAATGGCTACAATCCTTGGGTACAATAGCTTTTAATTTTCAAGAACTTTTCATCAAATTTTCTACGGAAGGAAAGGAAGTTGAATTAAGGGTATTGCAGGGAAACCAGGAAAGATAATCAGCTCTAATGGTATGACAAAGCTTCTAAAAAAGGAGCAAAGAGGTGTAATTGCACAATTATGTTCGCTAGATGTTTCCACATCGGAATCATCTATTTATCCAGATCTCCAAAAGTCCTGGACAATCATTCCAAGGTATTTGAGACTCCCAAAGGTCTCCCACCTATGCGTGATC
>APFE031550445.1:0-10593 GCA_000404065.3 Pinus taeda
TGGTAGCTTATCTCTGAGAAGAGATGTGGCATCTACATGCCTTCAAACTATGTTACAATGAGCCTCAAGGGCTTGTTTATTATTGGAAAACACAAGAAAACCCTAAAAAACCAAAACCCTAACCCTAGGAGATGTAGCACCAAGAGTTTGTGGGCCCCATTGGGGTTAGTTGGGCAACCAACTTCCCGAGGGTCGTAATTTGGTCATATTATCTCCTTTTGGCGCATACAATACCTTATTGGAAATATATTACCAAGTACTATAGGTTTCATCATAGGCCCGTGCCCACTGTTATGGGCCTACCACAAACCTCAAGAAAACGTCGTTTTCGGAGTTAAAACTGTTCTGGAAGTTCAGGAACCGAAAAACTGCTAAAAAGAGTAAACGCTGAATTGAACAAGGAAATAGATGAAACTAACTAGGAGGTCTAGGTGGAATAGTCAGGTGGCCACCAATATGCACCTAGATCAGCAAACCCTTTTCTTTGAGATGATAGCAAGATTGAAACCATCAAACCTACTCCTATCTGCATCACTAGAAGCATGACCAATGTTACCACTGTCCATAATGTGGAATTAACACATGGATTTTGGGATAAAGGAAAAATGAAATCCTCTAGGGTAAGTCCTTGACCCATACCCATGCCTACATAACTTGCACATGAAGAAGAAATCAATCATACATAACAAAACACTCAGTCTAAAGTTAATATTAAACAAATGTAGAGAAAAATTGCCTGAGGAAGATGAAATAGGCATAAGAATACTCTTGCAAATAATGTGTTTGTCGATCTTGAGGTTCATTCTAAACCCTCACCAAAAAGAAATAAGTCCTAGGTCTAGGATGATTCAAAATTGTGTGGTGGTGTTGCTTACTATGATGACAATTCTCCTAGCAACATCCAATCGAATGAGCCAATTATGAACATGTATTGGCACCAACAATACTTACTCGTTGTCCCATGTCTTGAAAATCATATTAGTCAACTCATCCATGATAATAATCAAATCAGTGCTTCGTTTCAAGCTAGGGAAAGACACAGGGAACAAAAATACTTTAGTACTAAAAATAAATCTTGGTTTAAAGATACACATATTATCATCAAGTCATCAAAATTTACAGTAGTTATATCTTCTGATGTAAATGATATTGGTCATGATAAGAAACGATTTTATTGTTATCGATGATTGATATTTTTTGAATTTTTTGAGGTATATGTGTATTTGATTTATTTTACTAAATTTAAAAAAAGGCAGCTACAAAACCCTTGATTCTTTAACAAGCCTATCTTGTTCTTAATATAAATGTTTAATAATGACTTGCTAGTTGAAATGGGTCCTTCATGTTTATTGAACATTAGCTTTGGATCATGCAAAGGAGGGTATTCCCGATCAATGTGTACCTATTGCGAGCTGTGCATGGATGCCCTATCAGTCATTTGTCTTCTTTTAACTTTTACAATTTGGCCAAGAGGCCAAGTAAAGAGTTTGAATTAGTTTTCTAATAAACAATTAGTGACTTTTTAGATTTATTTTTGGATACATTGAGGTCTCTTGACTTGTATAAAAACATGATATTTTCTACAACAGGGAAATTTTTGGGGAAGGAAATGCTCTTTAACTCTATGTGAATGTGGAATATTTATTGAATAACATTGTGAGTTTTTCACACCTAGTTTTATTCACTTGGTTTCTTATTTTGGCTTCATTTGTTCCATAGTTAGTGGTTCTTATTGTCCTCTGAGTTCTATGTAATTTGATTTCTCAAAATACAAAAGACAACAATTTACTATTTGTGTGATTTTATTTCATAAATAGTTAAGCAATATTATTTCATTTCTTTTCCATCTTACATTGATTCAATTTGTGTAAGTTCCTATATGATCAATATTTCTCTCTAGTGACTTGTGTCTTGAGATCAATAGTTGATATGGGAATATGTCTGATCTATGTTATAGTTTGGTTTTATTCCATAAATTTAGAACTTAAATAATGTTGCCTTTTACATACAAATTGAATTCATGTTTATACTATAGCGATTTCTACATTCATATGCTTATTTCGATTATTCATTTATTGGTTTGATTCATAAACAAGAAATTGAATGATTATCTTCTTTTATGAAATTGTTGCAGTTTCCCTTTATATGAACCTCAACTGAGAGGTAGGATTTTTAATGCATTTTTTAGTTTGTAGTATTTATTCTTGATGTTAATTATTAAAACAAACAAAATTTGACTTGCATTCATTTAAAGGATAAGTGATTTGGATTTTACCAGTTATCTTTCTTTTCGTTATTTTCATTAAGGATTAGTTTATTAATAATTACGATTTATAATTTCATTTCTAAATTTAAATTATATTTTATTTTTTTTAGATATTTCAATAGAAACAATTATATTCCATCATTTTTAAACCACTTACACTTAGTTCTAGTCTTTACTTTGTCGTACCATAATTATGTTGTTATTTGTACATATTTTATTATAGTCTTTTCCTAACAAGTATTTGATTAGTATTATATTAATAGATATTTTTCCTTGTGTAATTCTTAGTTTAGATTTACTTTACATATAGTAGCAACTAACTTATAGATAGTATTTTATTCATTAACCAATAGTTTTAGTCACAATTAACATTATCTTAGTTTTTACATAGATAGTATAGGTTAGGATTAGTTTTCCATTGGTTTCTTCTTTGCAATAGGAGGAATCTGAAGGCTAACAGATCCTAAAAACCCATAAAGGGTGATCACACCAAATAGCAAGGGCTATCTGAAGAGCTCTAGTCTGGGTCACTTCTCCCTTGTTGACTAGGGTTCACAAAACCCACAATACGACAATGTTTATGACTATCTTATTCCTCTGTATGATGAACATGAAAAGTTGAAGGTGATAATGGTTTATTTCTATTACACTGGGGAATTTATATATATTTCAAGTCTCTTAAAGCTTGATTGTTAATTTGAGTCTATTTATAGGTTTTTGAAATAGAAATACATGTCACCCTTTCATTGTTATGCTTACTATATGTGTCACACCATTTTTCTGGGAAGGGAAATGTTACACAAATAATAAAGAAATCATTATGACATATAAAGTTTCTTGTTGCTTATAATAACCCTTTGACAAAAGGAGGATATGGATCCAACCTTCAAACATCCATTTTAATTTATATTAAAGAAATATAAAGAATGCCTAGGACAAGACAAACCAAATGTATCTATATTGGGCAAGCAGAGGACCAATCCCTAGTTCAATTGCATATTATGATATTTATAGTTTTAGCTTATGACTATTTAAATATGATCAATGTTGATAAAACAAAAAGTTGTATATAAAAATGATATCTTAGTTTTAATATTCTTCTTGATTGCAATTTCATACGCCTGAAATTTCAAGATATCAAATTGAAGATGTGTAATACAAGTGATGTTGCATGAATTTAATATTGGTTCTAAGTGTGAAGATAATAGATGTACTCAAATAAAATTCTAACTCTTTATTCTACTTCTGCAGGACAATCATGATCTAAATGTCGGGAAAAGTAAGATACAATGCCATTATAATATAGAGTGAATTATGTTCTAAATTTTGTTATCTAATTAGGATGAAAAAATAGTCATTGAGTCAGATCACATACAAATGTAGATGCTAACATTGTTGAAAAATGCCAACAAGAAATCCCAGTTTAATTTGTCCTTCAATTAAACTGTGAATTAAAAATGAATTCTATTCTCATAGCAACTTATAAATAGTTAATTAGTTTAGTTAACTTAACTAGCTTAGGAATTTCGAGTTGGAAGTCTTTTTGTAGTCATGTATATGTTCTCCCTAAATTTTCGGGGTCCAGGATGAGTTTAGATTAAGTTGTAATTAGATTAACTCATTTGACTAATTTATGGCTAGTTAAATTAGTTCTAACTGTTTATGGAACTAAAAGAGGAATAACAGTTAGTTGGTGCATTGGTGCATCTACAAGTGTTACTCTAGTTAATTGAATATTCCTTGATGATAAACTCATGCATGTTAATTAAGAGAAATACCTAGTTGAGACTAGAGTGTGGGGACATTTTACTATTAGTTGTATGATTTATTGAGTTGTAAATATCATGCATGCAATAAGAGAAGGACCTATATTTGGATTGCATAGTTTTGGAAGCATGAATTCCCTTTAAATATAGGCTATTCATCCTAGGAATCGCACAAGGAAATAGGGGCTTGGCAGGCAGTGGAAACTGTGTTGGCTAATAGTGGGCTTGTGAGGTAGAGAGTTGAGCATAGTTGTGCAGAATTGTTCTAGTGGGAACAAGATTTGTATCTTCACTCATATTTCTGATTTAATACAGATAGGCGGGGTTTTGAGTAGTGAATTTCCTTAGGAAAAATTTTTGTGTTATGTGCCATTGATTTGTCTTCTTCTTGTCCATATTGTTTTCATAGATCTATTGACTTCCACTGGTTCAAAGTAAAAGTAGATTCTTGTCTCTTATTATAGTAGATTACATGAGCTTGTGAATCTATAGGAAATTCTACATGGTATCAGAGATGAATTTAATATAGTAGAGGATATTTCGAAGTTTTTAGTTTTGGTTTATAGGTGAAATTCGACTCTGCAATACATACTTCATGATTGGTATATGGTGTTCTACGGTTTGTGACTCAAGTATGTCTTGGAAGGAAACCAAAATTATTTAGCATGGAGGGACATAATAGAGGTTGTGCTAGAGGATAATGGCTTGAATTAATTTTTTGATCAAGACATTCCTAACCCAACAACATCGAATGCACAAAATATAGTCGAATGGAAGAAGTGTGTGGCAAAGGCTAGGTGAATAATCCTTGAGGGATTTCGAGACCACCATGGTAAGGAAAGTTCATATGCTATGTGGAAAGCATTGACAAACTTGTATCAGAATAACAGTGACCAAAGGAAATTGGCATTTAAGGACAAACTGCGAAAAATCAAAATGGAGAAATGCGAGACTATTCCAAAATACTTGATCAATTTCAATCAATGTCGTGATGAACTTGGAAGTGTTTGAATCACGGTTTCTGAGGATGATATGGTGAGTCTTTCTCTTCTGGGACTCCCAAAGAGTTGGCATAGCTATCAGGACTTTGTCAATGGTTGGGAGAAGCTTCCAAATTGGGAATAACTATGGCCAAATTTGATGTAGGAGGAGATCAAGAGGAACACTAGGGATGGCTCTTCATCAAAGACTGATGATGAAGAGAAATGTGCCTTAGAGATTAAGGCAAAGAAGGGGAAAGAGAAATATTCCCATTCCAAATCAAATTCCTATGATGGAGGAAAGAATAGAGACATGATGAAAGTGAAATGCTTTCATTGTCATGAGTTGGTCCATTTTTCTACAAATTGTCCACTCAAGAAGTCCAAGAAGAAGTCCTTAGGAGGAGCAGTGGGTGAGGCTTTGGCCTCTCAATTAGAATTGGACTTTTCCCTCATTGCATGCATGGTGTCATCAATGATGGGAAGTGTATGGTACTTAGACAATGGAGCTTCATTCCACATAACTGGTGACAAGGAGTTATTCAATGACTTGGAGGAGAAATATCTCCAAATGCATATCGATATGGGTGATGACGAGAGGTATAGTGCTACTAGATTGGGCATGGTTACTTTTAAAAGGATGCATGGGGCTCCACTCTCCTTGGAGAATGTTATGTATGTCCCTAGGCTGAAGAAGAACTTGGTATCCATTTCCATGCTTGAGGATAGAGGCTATGATGTGATATTTTTGGAAGGAAAGGCATTCCTTCGACACATAGCCACAGGTCAAGTAAAGAAGATAGGGATTTAGGTGAAGAATCTCTATAAGCTGGAGGTATAGGATTGTGCTGCTTTGAGCATGAAAGTAAAGATGGTGCAAAGTCTTGAAGTTGGCGAGTTGCGGCATAGGAGATTGGGTCACTTGCATCATGGGGCTTGGAAGATCATGCAACAGATCTCCATTGGTTTTCTCAAAGGTATGCTAGAGAAAGTTGATACATGCAAGGGGTGTACTTTGGCTAAATACACCAAGTCTTCCTTTCATGAAAAAGATAGTCAATCAAAGGCTATTCTGGAGTGAGTCCATTTATATGTGTGTGGACCATTCTCAATAGCATCCACGACCAAACACATGTATTATGTTATATTTGTTGATGAATTTTCTCGAAAATGTTGGATATTTTTCATGCAGAAAAAGGATCAAACCTTCATAAAGTTTTGTGAGTTAAAACCATTGGTGGAGAAAGAGTCGGGCAACAAGGTTAAAGCTCTACGAAGTGATAATTATGGTGAGTATGTCTTAAATGAGTTTAAGAACTTCTGTGCAACAGAAGGGATTAAACAGGCACTGACGACACCTAAAAACCCTTAGCAGAATGGGGTGGCTGAGAAGAAGAATAGAAGCATAGTAGGGGAAAAAAGAGCGATGTTGCATGATCAAGGCCTCCCACTACACTTGTGGGCTGAGGCATGCAACACAATGGTTTGTGTTCAGAATTGTATCCTGCATCAGATACATGGGATGAGAACACCAGAGGAGGCTTATTATGGAAAGAAGCTAGATGTTGGTCACTTCATGATTTTTGGGTCATCAGTATATTTCCATGTGATGAAAGATGCATAGAAGAAGCTTGAGCTAACAATAGAGTTGGGGATATTTATGGGGTACACCGATACACCTCATAACTATCAGGTGTGCTTGCTAACTAGCAGGATGAAAGTGGTTTGAAGGGATGTTATATTCGATGAGGAGAAGGCCATGTGAGCTTCCCTTGAGAGGAAGCTTCAACTACATGCGTTGAGGATATTTTAGCTCCTAAGGTTGAGGAGCCTCAAATTGATGTGGAGCAGCCACATGCAGAGGATCTAGGAGTAGAGACATCCACTTAGGCAAAATTTTCCAGAGATGGGAAAAAGCAGATCAAAGAGGTAGATATATTGTTGTTGGATGCTAGAGAGAATGTGGGAGCACCCACATCACATCGCAGATAGAGGAGGTCACCTGGAAAGTACACTAGATACATGGCTCTTATGAGTGGATGTGTTGTTACAAAGCCATATTCCTTTGAGGATGCATATTGTGTGAGGATTCCATCCAACTGAAAAAGCACATCAGAAGGGATTTTTAGTGTTGGGTTAGTGAAAGTTTCTTAGTACAATAGGAAACAGAGGTCAATTGCACTCAGTCTAGTAGAGGCAGAGTACATGGCTGCAAGTCAGGCAGCATGTGAGGCCATTTGGATGAGGAAGATCCTGGTTGGTCTGTTTGGTTAGCATGAGATGGATTCAACAATGATTTACTGTGATAACCAGAGTTGTATCAAACTCTCTAAAAATCTAGTTTTTCATGGTAGGTCCAAGCATATTGATATCTAATATAATCATCTCAGAGATTGTGCATGTTGTTAGAGTACATTCCCATGGAGGAGCAAGATGTTTATGTTTTGACAAAGGCATTGTAAAGATGTAAATTCAAGTTTCACAAAGACATGATCAAGGTAGCAGATAATCACTTTCTTGTTGAGAGGGAGTGTTGAGAAATGGCAACAATAAATTTCAGTTTAATTTGTCTTTGAATTAAGCTGTGAATTAAAATCGAATTCTATTTTGATAGTATCTTGTAAATAGTTAATTAAGTTTAATTAACTTAATTAGCCAAGGAATTTCAATTTGGAAGTCTTTCTGTAGTCATGTATATGTTCTCCCTAAATTTTATGGGCCTAGGATGAGTTCAGATTGAGTTGTAATTACATTAAATTAGTTTATTGAGTTATGGTCAGTTAAATTAGTTTCAACTATTTGTGGAACTAATAGAGGACTAAGAGTCAGTTGGTGCACTGTTGCATCCACTAGTGTTACTCCAGTTAATTGAAGATTCCCTCATGAGAAAATCATGCATGTCAGTTCAGAGAAAGACCCAGTTGATACTAGAGTGTAGGGATAGTGTACTATCAATTGTATGATTTACTGAGTTATAAATATCATGCATGCAATCAGAGAAGGACCTATGTTTGGATTGTGCAGTTTTGGAAGCATGAATTCCCTTTAAATACATGTTATTCATCTTAGGAATTGCACAGGAAATAGGGGCTTCGAAGGCAATGGAAACTGGCTAAGTGTTGGCTAATGGCGGGCTTGTGAGGTAGAGAGTTGAGCATAGTTTTGTGAAATTGTTCTAGTGAGAACAAGATTTGTATCTTCACTCATATTTCCAATTTAATGCAATACAAATAGGCAGGATTTTGAGCAGTGGCTTTCCCCAGGAAAACTTATTGTGTTATGTGCCATTGATTTTCTTCTTCTTGTTCATATTATTTTCATTGATCTATTGGCTTCTGTTGGTTGAAAGTAGAAGTAGATTTTTGTCTCTTTTTTTAGTAGATTACATGAGCTTGGGAATCTACAAGAAATTCTACAAACATCGATTTGCGTTTTTATGTAGCTACGGTCAAGATGGCCTCATGTAGCTAGAAAAATACTGTAACCTCTATTGTTAAAAATCCACCTATATTTAGCAAGAGAAAGATGTTGAACAACCTAAGAGTAAAGGCCCTACTTGGAGCTATAAAGGCAACTAATATATATAAAAAGAGCAACATTGAATTTAAATTAACCCATTCAATTAATGGCTTTTAATAATAACTAAATAGAATGGACATGAATTTGACAAATTTTTTGTTGTATTGTAAGTATAATAGAAATGCAAGAGGTTCAACACAATATTTGTAGAGAGACAACTTGTTAGCAGTTCCGCAATCAATTTATTATCTTACTCTCTTACATTGTTGATTTCAAGCCATTTAGAATTCAAATGAATTTCAAGTAAACATTGTATTAAATTAGTAACAATCTTTGAATTTCAAGATATTATCTAATTCATGAAAATATTGAATTTAAAACAAAACTAAATTGGTGGCAATCCGAGAGTTGAACATTATTGTTTTTATGTTTTAAAATGATTAGAAATAGTGAATCATTCCTTGACTATCTCTATTTTTGGGATGTGGAGGAAATAATGGGATGTAGAGGAAACAATGAGGGACAAAGAAGGAACATCATAATTAGTAACCATATCTTAATTTTTTTAATGATAAGATCATTTTTTACTTATCACTGTTATTCAAAGGAAATGTGACAGTCATTAAATGTATTGGTAGTGAGGGTAATTGAAACCTCATTACCACAATTCACTAGTGTTCCTAAGAAATGGTGGCAATGATTGTTTGTCACCATATATGCATCAATAGACATAGTACCAAAAACCATTATTGTTCATAGAAAATGGTGATGACTGACTATCACCATAAGGATTATTTGTGGTGGACTTTGATTGTCACTATATCTCCTATACTTTTGAGAATGTTTCCTTTGGCAATGTTGATCTTTTGGTGGAGACCCTTTTGATCATCACTAATGAAGTTGTGGTGACATTTTTTGTCCATCACCAAAGGTTACTTTTGTAGTATTATGCTCAAACAATGATATAAATAAAATCAAGTATAGATACATACTGCACTTACATAATTAAAATTACACAACCAATGTACGCTTCATTTCTTTCTTTCTAAAAAACAACCCTTAAGCTTTCCTCTTTCCCCTTTTCCTTAAACTTCTTGCATGTGTGTATGTTTGTCTTTCCTTTTGATATATTTCATTCTCTGTTATCACATTCATTAGTGATATGAAACAATGAAGACTTGCTTTAAATATGATTGTTGAATCAAAATGTAAATATGTATTAGATTTGAGCATTCAAGTTTGGGCTCAAGTCACAATCTCCTAAATGTAGTCATAGTGAATCTGCATGAACTGATGTAGTGGACTAGCATATATCCAAAGAAATTAATTGACTCTTGTGTTACAAATATAAGAAGTTTTTCCAATATTGTAGACATTGATGAGTGAGATCAAATTGCTCATGAGGAATGATATTTTTAGGGGAAGACATTACACATCTGAAACAACATCGAGTGAAAATATTTGACTAGTCCAAATTGACATGTAAGGAAACATGTGAAACAAATTGTAGTAATATAGTGTGATTGAATATATGGATCTGTATCTCTCTTTATTAAACAAGAAGAGTATAAAGTTTCTCTATAGACCGTCAATTGAGATTTTAAGGCCTTGGTTGAGGGTATAAAACCTTAGTTGATGGCTTAAGTCAACATAGGAACTTAATTGAGGATCTTCAAAACATGTGTTTAAGCCATTAATCAATTAATATTAACCCTAAATCAAGGGTCTAAAATGTAATAAAACTTCCCCCTTTTTGCAGATTTCCATGGAAAATTGTCAACTTGATGCCAATAGATTCATCATTGAATAATCTATCCAATGACATATAATTTTCCCATTTTGAATTATATTTTGAATTTATTTTGTTCTAGAATTCATGTAGATTTTTCCCCAATAATGATGTTGGTTAAATAAGAATTGGCATCTTAAAGATTGCACAACCAACAAAATTAGAAAAAACAAATTCTATATGTTTACTCTTCAAAATTGTAATTATGTCTACAAGAAAAATAAATTGTTGTGAAAATAAAACACATAAAATGTGGTTGAAATATTAATTAAC
>APFE031550448.1:4171-43310 GCA_000404065.3 Pinus taeda
TAAATGATATTAAAAATTATATAAAATGAAATAAGTAATAAAAATAAAAATAAAAATAGTGATAACCATATTTAAGAAATAAAATCAAAGGAAAATAGAGAAAAAGTAGCATGCAGACACATGGAGGGTGTGCATGCATGCAGACACATGGAGGGTGTGCATGTGGGACACATGGAGGGTGTGCATGTGGTTCCCCTTCCAAGGCTTTGTTCTATTTGATGAATGGTGAGGAGGATGGTGGGGGTTCCATGATTCGGAGGTTCTACCTTGCATTCTCTTGGGAGAATGGTATACCAAGACTTAGTAATACTGGCAGCAGTCGTTGATTGAGGGCTCGGGGGTGGCCAGTTGTAGCAGAATCCTGCACAATTGAGCCTACGGTTGGGAGGAGAGTCGTCCCCAAAACCCTGTTGCGGTAAGCCTATTTCTACCACAAGTAAGCTCAGGTAAGCGTTTAAATTTAATGTTAATAAGTTAATTAGATATTCGTATTTAGGCTGTTACAATAATTCTAAAGTCTCTTTATCTTTTATTTAAGTTACAATTTAGTGGGTAGCTCATAAAGTACCATTGTAAAAGTGACTTTCACTTATTTATAAAAGTGAGTCACATAATTTTTTTTTAAAAGTGAGTTAATTAGATTTATGTTTGGAAATGGGTGGATTTTTTTAAATATAACATTATCATTCATTTCCACACATTCACGCACTTCGTCGGCATCTTCAACCACTTTTCTTCAAAAGGCCATAAATTCTTCATTCAGAAGCTATTTTTTTTTAATCAGCCTAATTTTTCGAGATCTATCCATTGGAACACTTAGTTTTAGCATCTACAACATCAGTTTCTATTAAAATGGAAAGTCCATGCCAAGTTATTCTAGACAGCACCAACTACTTCCAATGGTGGTCCTACATTGTGGATTTACTTAGAAGTAAAGGTTTTTACAGAATAGCCTCAAGCCAAGAAAGCAAACCTCAAGATGAAGATAAGGAAACCAAATGAGAAAATATGCAAGATCAAGCATGTGGGTTGATAGGGATGTTTATTTCTCCAGGTCTTAGATTCCATATCGTAGAACTTGATACTCCTAATGAAGCAATGAAACAAATCACTAAATTTTTTGGAATTAAAAATGAAATTAGAGCCCATCAACTCGAAAATGAGTTGCTTACATTGGACCCCAATAACTTTTCTTCCATTGAAGATTTTTTGTCCAAGTTCAAGACCCTTAGACTTCTCTTGGAAGGTGTTAAGGTTAAGAAAGAAGATGGTAGCCTTATCTATTCCATTCTTACTAAGTTGGGACCAGCCTACTCTGTGTTTGTTTCCACCTTCCATTCTATTAGAGAAGCCTTTATTTCTCAAGGAACAAGACTACAAGTCCCCCTCTTTTGATGCCTTTTGTGATTCTTTAATAAGAGAACAAGAAAAACTCTTATATCTTGGTCTTCTTAATCTTGGAAACTCTTCTAAGAAAGCCTTAGCCACCCAGCAACAACCAAATTCAAAGAATCCTAAGAAGAAGTATCCTAAAAAGAATGGTCCTAAACCAAACAAGGGTCCTTAGCAATTTCAGCCTCAAAATGAAAAATCATTTCAACAAAATGAGAAGGCAATTAAAAACAAAGGGAGGAAGACTGATAGACATTGCCACTTTTAATCAAGATGGCCACTTAGAATCCAAATGCTTTAAAAAGATAGAAGCCTTGGAAGCAACAATGAAGAAGCATAACATCCATTTGGAGCACTCTTCTACTTCAACTTCATCTTCAAGAATAAAACTTTTTGCATGTGGTTGTCAAGCATCTCAGTCTGGTTATGCACTAAATGTATCTTCTACTTCTCATTCGCATGAGTGGGTCATTGATTCTAGAGCTTTTTATCACATGGCCAAAAACAAAGCCATGTTTTCTTCTTTAAATGATTGTAACACCAAAAATATATATGTTGGTGATGATAGATCTCTTAGTGTTGTAGGGACTGGAACTGTTCATCTAGACAATGGTAATTTAATGATGTATTATGTGTTCCAAGCTTATCTTGCAACATTCTATCTGTATATCAGATAACTCATTCAAGTGAAGGTAAAATCATTAAATTTTCACCTCACGATGTTGTAATTAAGGATGTAGGAGATCCTAGACAGATTTTAGCTACTAGCATTGCTGATGATTCTACAAGGTTGTATAATTTTAACAACTTTGGGTCACCAAATCTTCCCTCGGTATTTGTTGCTCATAATGATGAAGTGAGAAAACTTTGGCATGATCGATTTGGTCACTTAAACTATCACTCCCTTCAGAATATATGTAAAGAAAATATGGTGACAGGTCTTGCAATGGTATCTTGCAGAGATAGTGTTTGTTCCGGATGTGTACTCGGAAAACATCAATGGGATAGTTTTGAAAAACGTGCCTCTTGGCAAGCCTCAGCTCCTTTATAGCTTGTGCATAGTGATTTATGTGGTCCACTTCCAGTTGTTTCATTCTCTGGCTACAAGTATTTCTTAACTTTCATTGATGATTTCTCCAGACACAATTGGGTATACTTCTTAAAACTCAAGAGTGAAGTATTTAACATGTTCTTGGCCTTTAAGGTCTTTGTTGAAAAATAATCTGGACATCAAATTCTTAAGCTAAGATCTGATCATGGCGGAGAATATGTTAACAACAAATTCATCAAATTTTGCACTGAGAATGGAATTCAAATGCAACATACTATTCCATATACTCCACAACAAAATGGTGTAGTTGAAAGGAAGAATCGCACCTTAAAGGAATGGCTAATTGTATGCTTCAATCTAAAGGACTTAGTCTTAATTTTTGGGCTGAAGCAATTAACTATGCAAATTACATAGTAAATCACACTCCTACTAAGGTTTTAAAGAATATCACTCCAGAAGAAGCATGGAGCTCAATTAAACCAGATGTAAGTCACTTTCGTGTTTTTGGAAGTGAAGCATGGGCCCATATTCCAGATGAGAAACAATAAAGCTTTAGAACCTAAGAGTGAAAAATGTATTTTTGTTGGATATTCTGAAGATGTCAAAGGTTATAGACTTATTCCATTTAAGTCCAAAAATGTTATCATTAGAAGAGATGTAAAGTTTGTTGAAAATATATTGGCCTACGAGCCTAGTTCGGCAGATGTGCCACCTCTCTCTATCCCTTCTACTTCTAAAAATATTTCTTCTTCAAATGATGATAGCAAGGATGACAATCCTCCCCCACCTTCTCAGGATCCTCCTTCAGCTCCTCAGCTTCCAAAATGGGTCCATGCTACTTGGGATGCAACAGGTGCTCTTGTCGGTGATCCTACAGATGAATGACGTACACGTTTTCAGTTCAATAGAGCCTCATCTTTACTGGATCAAGCTTTAGCGAATTATGATTCTGACACCTTTGCAGAAGCTTCAGGCCATCCCAATTGGGACACAAATATGAATGAAGAATATCATTCATTATTGCCAAATGATACATGGGATCCTGTTCCTCTTCCAAAGGGACGAAAACTTATTAGATGCAAATGGGTTTATAGAACCAAGTATTGACCAGATGTAAAAGTTGATAAACATAAAGCTCGTCTTGTTGCTAAGGTTTTTTCACAAGTTGAAGACATTGACTATACTAAAACTTTCTCCCCTGTTGCCAAATAAACTCTATCCGCCTTGTTCTTTCCCTTGCTGCCTCTTTCAAATGGGAAGTCCATCAGATGGATGTTAAATCTGCCTTCTTGCATGGGGACTTGCATGAAGAAATCTATATGGAACAACCTACTAGCTTTATACAAACAGACTCCAGCCTTGTATGTTGGCTTAAGAAATCCCTTTATGGTCTCAAGCAAGCCCCTCGAGCTTGGTATGCCAAAATTGATAACTTTCTTTTAGAAACAGGCTCTTCTAGGTGTCATTCTAACAATACTGTCTACACAAAGAAAGTGGGCAAGTCTCTTATCATTCTTGTTCTTTATGTTGATGATCTTATCCTTACTAGTAGTGATCCCAACCTTATAACCATGTGAAGTCCAGCCTTAAAAAGAAGTTTGAAATGACATACTTAGGACACTTGCATTATTTTCTTGGTCTTCAAGTCTTGCAATCCAAGGAAGGTTTTCCCTTTCCTAGTCCAAGTATGCCTGTGATATTCTACGCCATTTTCACATGGTAGACTGTAAACCAACCCCTTCTCCCTTTCAGACTAGAGCCAAACTTTCAGCCACTTGTACTTCCCCTGAAGTTTATGCTACCTTATACCATCAACTTGTAGGAAAACTTTTGTATCTGACCCATACACGTCCTAACCCTTCCTTTGTTGTTGGCCTTATTGCTCGGTTTATGCAAAACCCACATGCAAGTAATTGGAAAGTAGATAAAAGAATACTTTGTTATGTTCGACGCACAATTTAGTTTGGGATTCATTACAGTGTAGAAGAATCTCCTCTATTGGTTGGTTTCATTGATTCTGATTGGGCTGGTGACCCTGATGATCAGAAGTCTACTACAAGTTATGTGTTCACTCTTGGTTCAGGACCTATTACATGGGCTTGCAAGAAATAAAGTTTTGTTTCTCTTTCTTTAGCAGAAGTAGAGTATCATGGTGTCGTAGAAGCTAGTAAGGAAGCCCTGTGGCTTCGTCGATCCTGTCAGAGTTTGGCTTTCAGCAGCAACGTCCAACTACACTTTGGTGTGATAATCAAAGTGCCATTCAACTGTGCAAATATCCATTCCAACATCAACGCAACAAACACATTGAACTGCACATGCACTTCATCAGAAAGCTCATTCATTACCATGTTCTTGAAGTGAAATATTGTTCAACAGATGATCAAGTTGTAGACATCTTTACAAAGGCTCTCACAAAGGCGAAGTTTACTAAACTTCGATTTATGGTTGGATTTCAGGAAGTTGTCACTAAGGGGGGGTAGGCTCTAATGCCTCCTTCCTTCTCCTATTGTGTCATATTTGTACATCCTTCAATCCTATCCCAAGTTGTTCTTAAGGGGGAATGTTAGGATATTTTGACACATAGGAAATAGTTAAGTATAACTTGGTCTAGTGTAGAGTTAGGTAAAGTGTGTTTCTTTACTATGTACTTTTGTAACTTACAATCCGACAGTCACGATATGTAGTGATCCAAAGTTTCATTCTCTCCTCGGCATTACCAACACTTGATCTATGACTTAACACCCGATTGGTCCATGATCTCTATTTAAAGAGCATGGAGGGTCATTTGTAAGGTAACCATTCTTAAGAGAAGCTTATGTAAATTTTCATTCTTTTATTAATAAATTGCCTAAAGTAGCCGTGTTGGCTCAGGCCATGGATTGTTTCCCTCTTTGAGAGTTTTAACCACGTCAAGAATACTGGTGTATTGATCTATGATCTATTTGTGAGCGGTGTCCTTTGGTGTTCTATCTGAGGAACTTACCCTATAAATTCCTACATTTGTGAGTTGGTTTCCTAACAAAAATCAAGAGAAAAAAGGCCAAATGGCATGGGGGTCATTGGCTTGCAATATTGACCAGTGATGATTGGGTCAACCACCACAAAAATCAAAGGAAAAATGACAACTAGAGAATTTTTTATTGGTCAAAAGATGTAGACCAGGATGGACTCTAACCATCAAAATGCAGAGCTCAAACAATAGAAATACTATAATCACAGAGCATCGCTTTTTGGCTACAAATGGAAAAGTTAAAGAAATATTGATCAGATTACATTGTGTAAGGTAACATAGAAGGCACACGCAGGGGAGGAAAACAAAAAGAGGGGGGTTGAATGTTCTTTTGGAGAGTATCCTATTGATGAGAATGAAGGTGCAGAACATTGTCAAGGGTGAAGATTCGATACAAATAGAGAAAGAAATTGTGTAGCATCTCCGAGGCTCTTGGTTCTTTAAGCAGTCTCCTCATGCCTTGGAACTTGATTCAGGGGTCTCTAGGCTGCAAGGAAAATGAAATCTCATGTACGTCAGTCTATCGTTGGGCGGAGAAGCTAGTCCTAGACTTAGTTGCAGTTTACAATCTGATAAGTATCTACCCCTTGACCGATATTACAAACTTTAGAGGGTTTAATGTATTGTCTCCTAAATTGCAATGATCTATATTAGTTGTAGTCTTAGGTTTCTTAGTTAGCTTTCTTGGTTTTTGGTTTGGTTCCCAAAATATGGTCATGGTAGCCTCATTACGATGAATCTGTGTGGTTTTTTAAAAGTAGTTATTTGATAATTGGGTTCCTTCTTTGACCTAATCGATGAGTCTCCCTCTATAGTTCAAATTGAATATCATTCATGATGATAGGTAGCACTCACACTGGCACTTTATATCCTCACCTTCTATAGGGAATAAAACTTCCTTGTTTCCACGTAATGTATCCTTGAGTTATTAGATAAATTGGTCAAACTTGTTTTGTGAAATGAGATTTATTTTTGTATATTGTCACACTAGATATGTAGCTATAGTCATATCCATTTTTGGCTGAGCCTTTAGGAAAATTTATAAAGTCATAATCTAAATGTGGTAAGGGGAAGGAACACATTTTCTATCACTTATGCATTTGGTACTTCTACTTGTTTCCTGTTTTGTAAATTAGCTTAATTATACATTCATAAAATACCACGTCTATAGCCATTCGTGACTAAGAATTTAGGAAAATAGATAACATCATAATCTAAATGTGGGGTGTTACAAGTAGTATATCCTGTAACCTACTTCCAAAGAAGACATGCTTGTTATGATTCAAAATAATAATGGACTTGTTCTCAAGATGTATTCTCTCACGAGTAATGGAAACGTCCATAGGATGTTTTCTCCCATATAGAGATTTTAACAAGAGCCATTCCACTTGATAGATCATGACTTCAAGGAAGAGTTCCATACTTGGGAGCATGGATGGCATACTCTCAAGTGGGGTGAATATATCATTGAGACAAATACTCGGTTCAAATTCCTTTGGAATTATATCAATACTTGCTTCATTAGATAAATTTTGAGGTCTAAAATGGGTCTCAAAACAAAAAAATACAACCAAAATCAACTTTATAAGAACCAATAGGATCCAAAATGATGATGTCAACCATGGGGGATGATTCACCATTTTTGGAGTAAAAAAGTAAAAAGATTAAAAAATTATTTTTAAAACTCATATTTTCAACTTATCTCCCTATGAGTTTACTCAAGTTTTGAGCGAGAACACTTGTTGGATGCAGAATTTAATTCCTCATCAAGGAGTGCATACTTTTGTTGGACCGTGCTACATGAAAAATGAGAAATATATGAAACCCATGACTGCAATCATGGTTTTTCATGCATTTCTCATTTTTCATGTAGTGGGGTCCATCAAAAGCCTACAACATGGGTACTCCTTGGATGAGGAATGAAATTATGCATCCAATGAGTGCTACCACTCAAAATTTGAGTAAAACCGTAGGGAGATAAGTTGAAAATACGAGTTGAAAAAACATTATTATTTTTTTTTTTCTCTCTAAATTTTGATGATGTAATGTAATATTATTTTATTATTTCCACTATTATTTTATAATATTCCTTAGAAGGCCCATTTTAGACCTCAAAATTTCTCTAATAAGTTCTCAAAGTACTAGTGAGTATTCACTGAGTATGTCAAGTATCCCCAAGTCAACGCGTTATATTCCTCAATAAACTTTCTTGTTGTAAAATGATCTAAGCTGGACTATATTTTGTATTAGTATTGTAAATTATGCCAAGAACGTGTTGGTTGAGAATGCTAGGGAGTTTGTGAAGCCAATAGCTCTAGGCTATTATTTAAGATTGTGAAATTATTAATAATATGGAACCAAGCCCTTTGATTCAAGGTTTTCTGGTTGCCATTAATGCAAAGGTCCTTGTTGAGGGCCTTTGTAATCCAATAGCCCAAATATCAACAAGTACTTTGGTAGGGGATGTCATTTTGCTTGAATTTTTGACAACAAATCTGTGAACTATGTCTTTTAGCAAAGTCATCCTATCTTAGTTCAACAATCCGAAAATTTTGTTCCTAAACTTAGGTAGAAGATGAAAAATATGTCTTTGCTAGACAAGTAAATGTATTAGAGAAAACCATTATCCTTGAAATATTTTCTAAAATATCTACAGGATTATGTAAAGGTCTAATATGGGTCCAAAAGGTTCGATCAAATAGGAGGATGCTCCTTTTAGAGGGCATGAGAGCATTCAGAGAAGGATGCATTCAATGTCCTTGAGTACACAATTCATGGTACCCATTGGGAAAGAGCCCAAGCCACTTTAGTTAGTTCACTGGGTAGAGAGTTTTATTTTGTATTTTTCATTTAGTTTTCCTTGAACAAGGTTACCAACTTAAGGGGAACTAGAATGAGTTCTTACTTTTTTAGAGGTTGCAAAATATCATCTGATTTTGAATAGTGTTGATTCAGAATACACATTTTTTTGTTAGCACAATTTCGACACTTTAAATTTTTTTAATGTATTAAGTATGTACATTTTTTTTTAAATGTTGGTGATTTTCATGCGAATTTTGAGAAGTGTTGATGCAACATCAACCCTTTGTTTTCTAAACTTGTTTTTTGACACTTTAAATTTTCTTATATCCTAAGTCTGCATGATTTTCTTTAGAATGTTGATTATTTAACAATGTTTCAAGTTGTCTTATTCCTCTTCTTGTTTTTCATTCTAAGATGTTTGTTTTTTAAGGGTTTTCCAAGCTTGTGTTTTTTGTTTTTCTTTGCAATGTTTTTTTATAATGAAATTTTTAATTTTTTTTGCAAACTTAAAAAAAAAAACAATAAAATTAATATTTTGAAGATAGGATTTTTTTTATATATTTATATACTGTTAATTAATACTTCAATACACATAAAATAATTGTCATTAAAAAAACAATAATTTTAAACCTCGACAAAATATACCCATTTTGCATATAGATATAATTAAAAAGTGTATTTCAAGACCTTTTTGCTTAAAATGACATTTAAATAAAATATATTTATGCAAATAATTGAATAAAAAAAATGAAAAAAAACAAATTTTATGAAATTTATGTCCAAAGATGATAATTAAAAATTAAAAATAATTAAAAATAAAAATTCTAAACAAGGTTTTAGCCAAAATATATATATATATATATATATATATATTATATATTATATATATATATATATATATATATATATATATATATATATATTGTAAAGAAAACAATATTGCAAAAGAAAAAAATGATTAAAAAAAACATTTAAAGCAAAAAGTGGTAATATAATATTTAGCCAAAAAAGAAAAGAAAATAGGCATAAAAATTAAAACATTATAAGCATGTTAAAATCAAAATTTATTTTAAAAAATAAATAAACAAGGTTGAAAAATAAACAATTATTATAAAAAACTTTAAAAAATAAAACATATCATTTAAAAAAACAAAGAAAATAACTGAAATTCTACTAAAAACTTAAAATAAATAAATGTAACTATAATTAAAAGAATAAAAATACAAATAAAAAAACAAAAAATCAAAAATAAATTTAAAAATACTAATTTTTTTAAATATATAAAAATTTAAAAAAAAATAAACATTGAAAACACAAATAAAAAATAAATAACATAAAATGAAAAAATAAATAACAATAAATAATAAAATAAATTAATTACTAAAAAAATAACAAAAAAAATCACAAAAACAAGTTTAAACAGGGATGGACCTCACCTTGGCACAAAAGGGTCGCGAGCAGGGTTATGGGGCGGGGGCTTGACCCACTACCCTGCCGTCGAGGGGCCATGAGAAAGGGTGGAAAGTGGTGGCATGCCACCCCCTTCGGGCCCACTCTTGGCCACCCTTGTCTGCAACCCCTAGGCCACGAGGCAACCCCAAAACAACAGTGTTTTGAGGCTCATTGGTTCCCAGAATCATGCCACCCCTTGTCACTCTTGCTCGTGGCCCCTAGGTAGCAGGGTGGTGAGCCAAATCCCCACCCATGACCCTTGAGAGGCGGGGCAGTGTGTTGGACACTCCCCTTGGCACCAAAGGGTTGCAGGTCCCTTTGGCGCTAGGGTGGGGGTCCAACCCTATTTAAACTTGTTTTTAGTTATTTTATTTGTTTATTTTTTAAATTTTAAATTTTTTTTTAATGCTTTTTTTTTTTAATGTTATTTTTATTAAAAATATCAATTTTTTATTGTTTTTTTTAATATATTTGTTTTTTTTTCAAACAAAAATGAGTATATAATATATATATATACCAGTTCGTAGCCAAGAAAACCAAAAAATACACCTTCAAAGTTCGAACCGAACTAAGTATTCATATAATATTGTCTACAACATCTCAATACCAAGACCCGGAACTAATATAGAACCTTTCGTGACATCATTACATAAAACTAAAATATACTAATAAAAATAACTTGGACAAGTCGAGGTAAATCATTCACAACATATCAAAAAGACATTGAATATCATTAACTATTGTTGGCAGGCAGGTTGAGGTTGAATGCATGCTTCCCATTAGCATCCTCATGGCGGTCCTCTTCCTCTTGGGTTTCCTTGATCTTCAACTCCATTGTCATGCTCCTTAGGGCATCCATTTCATTCAAGAGACATGAGACTTTCACTTTAAGAGATTGCAATTTGTCATCCATCTCGATATAAGAATGCGTCATTTGACCAAAGTTGACTTGAAACTCGTAATTAGCTTGTCAGAGGGCTTCATGAGTGGAAAGGAAATGCAAACATGGACTTTCTTCCAAATAGGTCTCAGAATCCGAGGGGTAATCCACACTTCTAAGGCAACAATCAACCCAATTCTTAGAAAATGAGGGAATTTGCAGCAACTTGCTTCTAATAGAGCTATCCTGATGCAACCATAGAGGAAGGTGATCAATACAGTCGAAATTCGAAGCTACTCTGACATAATCACTATGATTATAGAATGTCTCCCTAGGTTGGGAATTTTTAATCTCCTCCTAGCTTCCAATTGCAATACTATGACCCCTTCTAACATCATTGTTCTAGTAGAAATATACCTAACCCAAAATTCAAAGCCAAACAGAACTAAAGAGGGAAATATCAGAGTTACCTTGATTAAAATCATGCTATAACCAACTGAAAGGGAATAGAATGATCCTCCCAAGATATGGGTTCCCTTCAAATCCCACAAGACCCAAGCACCAAAGATCTCATGAATAGAAGTAACGAGCCCACTCTGTCACCAACTAGAGGAGAGATTGGAATTATGTTATCAAATCAACTCACAAAATAGAATATTAATAGATAGATCAGATCCGACATAACAATAATAATGTAAGGGCACAACAATAACAATAGTGGGCTTCTATGGGATACAATAATAACAATATGGGGACTACATGGGCACAACAACAATAAGGGGGTTGCACTAATAACAATAAGGGGCTACACTAGTAGTATAGGGACCTAACATGCACCTCTCCTTCAAAAACTGTTTTCCTCAATGCTTGAGTAGTTTTGGATGCTTCTATATAAAATTCTCGTCCTCCCATGTGGAATCTTCAATGGGTAAGTTCTTCCACTTGATGAGATACTCTAAAATTGATCGATTTCATAGTTGTCGGGTTCTTATTTCTGTGACTGCTTCAGGTTCCAATACAATTTTTCCTTCCTCATCAAGTTCAGACAATATTGTTTGAACTGGGAGCTTGTCACCCATAACCTTCTTTAAGCATGAAATAGGGGCACTCAGGAAGATGCAGGAAGCTCCAATATGTATGAAATAGTACCGATCTTTTGCAGCACCTTGTAAGGACCATAATACTTTGGTGATAATTTATTATCCTTCTTAGCTTGCTTGAGGGACATTTGTTTGTATGGTTGTAGTCGTAGAAATACCCAGACACCTACATCAAAACTTCTTTCACTCCGATGTTGATCTGCATGTTGTTTCATTCTATTCTGCACCAAAGTGAGGTTATCCTTTAAGAATTGGAGAACGCGTTGTTGATGCTTGATGTGATCTTCCATTACGTGAACCTTATAATTTTCTCTTAAGATGATGTGATGGATGGTGTATGATATCCATAAAGTGCCATAAATGGGATCATTTTGCTGAAGCATTATACCACCATTCAACCAGAGATAACCATTTGACCCATTGTGTTTGTTTATCAAACACAAAGAAATGAAGATATCCTTCCAAACATTTGTTCACTATATTTGTTTGTCCATCTATCTTGAGATTTTGAGGAGTGGTAATTGCTTTCAATACACTACAAGATATGGTCTAATTCATTTCTTCCTTCTACATGGTTGGTTCTTGGTGTATATACTCTTCTTTTGACATTTCTTGATCCTTTTCTTCCTCTTCTTCACAATCTATGTAAAATAATTTCTTCTCAACACACTTATGACCTTTAGTGTATTCGTTATCACAACTGTAACAAAGATATTTTTCTTTTTTTCTTCCAATTGTTGTGGTTTCAACCTTGTAGGTTGTGGAAGTCTAGGAGACGCAACACTTCCATCTTTATGATTGTGAGTGGTAGGATTCCTTGTTTCCATAATTTTTCTTTCAATTTTTCTTGCCAACCTAAATGCCTTCTTTAATGAATCAGGTTCCCAAAGACAAACCTCGTGTTGAATGTTATCCTTTAAAGTCCCTATGAAGAGATCATTCCTCTGCTTCTCTGGAATATCATATACCCTTATATTTAATTTTTGGAAGTCCTCAATGTGCTCTGTCATTGAACCCTTTTGTTTGATATTTATCAATTGGCTAAAGGAGGTTTTTCTCTTTGTATCCTCATAATGTGTTATCATTTCCTCAGTGAAAAAAACCCTCTCTGCCATACAAAATGATTTGGTTCTAAATATAAAGATGCACTACATACCTTTTGGTAATAGTTTCACATCATGTAGATCAAAATATTGCTCCATCTGTAGTATCCAAGTTACAAGATCCTTTCCTTCAAACTTCCTCATATCTTTTTTTCTTTCTTTTAATAGCTCGATCGCGAAACGTCTGTAACTCTGTAATTTCAGATCTCCAAGTTTTGAAAATTTTTCTTGTGTTTTCCCTTTGAGTTCTCTTTCCAACCCCATAGGTATATTGGATTCTTCAAGAAAGAGTTATGCCCAATCTCCCACGTGACCTGATTACATAATGGTTCAGTAGAGAGAACTTGTACGAAGTGCCATGTGTCACTGTTTCAACCTTCAGCCCTGAGAACAATACCCAACAAACTGTATTTTGTCTTATTTCTGTCCCTTTTTATGAAATTACAATCTGATGCTTAGAGAGAAATTTATGAATATTTTTCCAAGGTCACCTGTTTGAGATGGAATTCGGGAGCCTGCAAAAACCTCAACTTTCCTGGATCATATCTCCAAAAATATAGAGTGACAAGATCTGAAATTGAGACATGATGTGCATCAATATTTCAGCTCAAACGGTTTTTAATTTCATCCTTTGAAACTTCATATAAAATAAGTTATAGCAAAAATTCCATGATGGCCTGTTTGAAGTTGTGAAACCTTAGAATACAAAGCTCTGATACCAAATGTTATGAAACCAACTCACAAAATAGAAGAAAAGATAGATCAGCAACTTCAAAATAAGCCTCTTCGAGGAGGAAACCTCCTTTACATTACACAAATGAACAATTTTTAGATGATTCAAATGACAAAACCTCCTTTCTATATATAGGAGCCTAAGGGGTCACAATATAATCAAAGTCGACATAACAATAATAATATAAGGGCACAATAATAATAATAGTGGGCTTCTATGGGGCACAATAATAACAATATGGGGACAATAGGGGAACAACAATATCAATAAGGGGCTAAAATTACAATAGTAATGGGGGAATCACTAGTATTATAGGGACATAACAAATTAGGAGTGGAGCTTCGAACATAGCCGCCACCAAAGAGGATGACGAGACGCCACAATTGGAGATTGGAGACACCTTGAGACATCAAATTCCAAATATTAAGAAGAAAACCACTTCTGGAAAATGAGAGAGAATCCCCCCCAGAGAAGGTCCCTTGAGAATTTAACGCCTCCATCACTATCAACCCACATGAGCTCCATTAACTCAGAAATAAATTCCCATGTGGTTTGCTTTCAATTCCTCAACATTTTGTGGTCTAGAGAATTTTCCCTATGCTTGAACTGAGAAGGGATGATGTTTTGAGCATGTAAACCAGAATAATTTGTCCTTTCATGATGAGATTTGTTGAGAGAGGACATGTACTTGGAAACTAGAAAGCTAACAAACAACCAAGAGTTCAGATGAGAGAGGATTGTCTCATCATTAATTAATTGATGGGGTGATTATGTGGGCCTATTTTTATTAATAAAGGAGGTCTGAAACAAATATTGGTTATATCCGCCCTAATCCAATAATATATATACGCCACCTTGGAATCAAAGACCATACCAATCCCTAAGGTATTAAACATTTGGAACTGCAACCATTTATCATAAGCGATGTTTCTACCACTGGTGCATGCCACATTTGCTAACTTGTCTACCTCAGTATTATTGGCTCTTAAGATGTGAAACACTTATGTGTCGTGGAAAATATCTAGTAATTCTCTCATTCTTTGGAAGTTCTTGGCAAGAGAACTATCTTTTGGAAGCCATTCAAATTCTAGGTGTTGGATCATTAAAAGAGAATCTCTTAGAATAATCAAATATTTTTCCCCTTTATTCTTAGCTATGTAGAGGCCCTGAATGAGACCATATTTCTTTGCTTGATTATTCGATTCTTTTCCTAAACCCCATGAATACTTGGCTTCAACAATTCCCTCAGGATTAAACAAAATTCCTCCCCCTCCTGCCACTCCTATTTATTTATTTATTATCTCAATATTTATTATGATTTAAATAAATCTTTTAATTTATTAAAAAAAAATTGTAATCTTGGGAAGACCTTTTTCATTAATTTTCATCAAAAATAGGCAGGTTACATCCATATTCAAATGGCAAGGTGGCCTCAACCTACCCATTGGGAAACTAGGCTTGTTGGCCACCTTACTGCATTATAAGCCATCCAAAAGAAAAAGAGTTTGAGATTTTCTATCATAGCTATATATGTCTGATTATCCTTAATTCTCCTAGTATCTAGATAAATAAGATATAATAACAAAGTATGTAGGGCCTTCATCTATACAGAGCAAAAATAAAAAGCCACGTTATGAAAATCATGCTACTAATCACGATAAGAGTCCACGGGAGTTGGGTCTTTCGCACTAGAACCGGTTACTTCCGTCTGAGGGAGACATGAAATATGATTCTCTATGTGGCTGATTGGGCATTCTGTTGTTGAATCTCAAATTGTATGAGCTGAAAGTCCTTATGAATTTCCTAGAGTCGGGATCAATCTTGGAAGGGCTAGTTGAAGGAATCATCAAGGTTCTAGCCACAATATTCTTCATCAACCAGTAAAGATAGACAATCTATTTGTATTCAGTGGACTGACCTCTGGAGTGTCTAGTATATGGCACCAGGTATCGCCATTCCTCCACATCCAAGTCCGTGCAAGTTTCCTGATGGTTTAAATCTTCTTCTCAGCTAGATATTCACTAGCATATCTTAGGTTATGTGCGAGTCTGATATGCCTAAACAGAATCCTGAATAATGTCAGATGCAGATTTACAGCCTCGACCCTGAGCTCGATGTGGCTAGGGTTGGTTGCCTCCCCATCGATGACCAACACTTTGGTTCCTCCCCCATCCTTCCCCTGTGAAGGTACCTCTACTATAGGAAGGACACACCATGCTGCAATTTTGTCGATCACGAAGGTGATATGATACCTTGAAATAGAATGTCAATACCTCTAGCTCAAGGCATTTTACTAGCTTAAGGTCCTAGTGTGCACACTGAGAATTTAAACCTGTAGATATGCCATGACAAAATTCCATATAACTATGATCGTTAAGGAAATAAATCAATTTTTTCCCATGATTATGAAATGGGTATGCCGAGATAGGCCGAACACATCAAATAAAGGCTCCCTGAGCCTTTTTGAGACAAAACACAGAATCCATTCGGGCGCATCCTTTTGCAGGAGACCCCTTCTCTTAAAGGCCAACAGGTACATCAAAAAAACAAGGTAATAGATAAAATCTTCCTTGCAAGACATGCATATTGAATTCCATTGCTCAAACCAAAAATATATGTCCATCCGAGAAAGTAAAATTCCATAAAAAACAAAGGCAATTCTAGCATATTCAGACATCCCATCAAAAAATAACTCTTTCCTCCCAAATTTTAGGGAAGATTTCCCTTCTAACCCAAGACATCGTCTCAGAGACTCTTGTCCACAGAGAGAATTGAATCGTAGGGATAAGGGCATAAGAGAAACACATTCAGTGAAGATACCCATTGTTGTCGTCCACATGGAAGAGGGTGAGACGATTTGCTCCAAGATGGCGGACCCCATGAAGAACCTTCATGTGCGACCCAAATATTTACAACAAACCTGTAATCATTCCAATAATAATACCTCCAAATCGATTTGATCTCATAGCATAAAACCCCGACAAGGAGATGTCTCGTCATCCTCTCTAGTCACCATTAATATCATGCATGCACGTTGCCACCTTGCAGTTGAAGGCAAGTGTGTGAGGGTCGTAAAATGACTGCCCATTATCCTTTCTTATTGAATATTTGTCCATGGCATAGATCTCGACAGTGCCCAACTATCTACTCGCACCCTAAACAAAGTAATTTTTTTATTTTTATTTATGATTTTTTAATTAGTTTCTTTTTTTTTGTACTTTTTTATTTTTTTGGGTTAAATTTTTAAAATTTTGAGATAATTTTTGTTTTTTCATTTATTTTTTTTATATTTTTATCCTTTTTTGTTTTGTTTAAATTTTCTCTTTTATGAGTTAGTTTTGTTTTTTTTTTCATTTTTTTATGAATGATTTTTATTTTTATTTTTTTGTGTCATTTTTATTTTTAATTTTATGTTTTAATACATTTATTTATTTACTTGCTATTATTTTTTAAAACTTATTGTATTTTTGTTTTGGTTTTAGTTTTTTTTTTTTTTTAATCTTTTAATTTTTGTTTTGTTTTATTTTATTTTTTTTTATTTTTTTATAATAGTACCCATGTTGATCCTCAACTAGCAACTGAACTTACTATGTGTCAATTTGATAGTTGATTTTAAAGTTTTTTTTATAATAGATCAAGTCCACCCTCACAATGTGTGAATTTCATGGTTGATTTTAAAGTTTTCATTGCAAAGAGTTCATTTAAAAAAAAATAGTCATATAATTTTCAATAATGCCATGGTTGAAATATGTTGAAACTTAAGGTTTTTTGTAGTCGTGATATTTGATTTTAATTCCATGGTTGAAAATTTGTCAAAATTTTAAGGTTTTCCCAAGTCATGATATTTGATCTTTAATGACATGGTTGAAAACAATTATAATTTTAAGGTTTTTTAGAGTCATGATATTTTATCTTTAACGTCGTGGCTAAAAATTGTTGGAATTTTAAGGATTTTCAAAGATGTGATATTTTATCTTTAACGTCATGTTTGAAAATTTTTGGAATGTTAAGTTTTATCAGAGTCGATATTTTATCTTTAACGCCATGGCTGAAAATTGTTGGAATTGTAAGGCTTTTCAGAGACGTGATATTTTATCTTTAATGCCATGCCTAAAAATTATTGGAATTTTAAGGTTTTTTGGAGTAATGATATTTTATCTTTAACCCCATTGCTAAAAAATGTAAAAAAAAATGTTGTTCCAGCATCAACACTTTTTGTTTTTGTGGTGTTTTTTCATGTTTTGCACAAAAAATTGGTTTTCACTGCCATTTTTTAAAAAATGTTGAAATTTTACCCGAAAATAATTGTTGTTCTAGTGTCAACACTTATCATTTTTCGGACTATTTTTTCATGTTTTTTGCGGGGTTTTCTACTAGAGTTCTCATTTGAGGTCACAATTCTCATTAAGTCGATAACTTTGTTCTTGTCAGCAGTTTAAAGATTAACCTTGTATTCTTATTCATTTAGTGACGTGGCTCTCAACCAAGGGTAGTAGTCTTAGGTTCACTTGTTCAGATGTCTAATTTTACTTAACTTTTCTTTCTGGCATCCTAACATTAGGGAAATTATTTAGTTTGTAGGAGTCACAAGTTTGGAAAGTGTCAATTCTATGTGTTGAATTGGAACCGTCATGAACTGGTTCTGCAAACCTAAGCAAACTTATATGTCTATGTCTGTAGAATGAGTAAGGAGAAATTGGGTGCCATCACTAAATCATTGGAGAAATAGTGGCTTACCACAGAACTAAATTCGCATTGGAACTGCACATTGGTGATAAACAACAATAAGATCTCAGTTGACCTAGATAAGTTTTAGTATGAGCTAAACTTACCAATGTTATGATGTAGCTTATCTAATACTAATACACTTTGGTTTTCTTTATGCATTTTAAAATTGCATTGTAGGTATAAACTCCTGGATAATTGAAACAATAAAAAAAAAGAGGAAGACAAGAGAGAGATGAAATAGGATAAGAATTTCAACTGTGCGTACACTCCGCAATCTTTAGGTAGTAGACAACAATAAATCTAGTAGGAACTTCAAAGTAGTGGCATGATTGGACACTAAGGATAAGAACGCACAATTCAAAGTAAATAAATTAAAAGATAAGCTCTAGAGATGAAGCCCATTTACTTCATAATATTATAGTCTTCAACTATGGATGCAAATAATGCATGAAGAGAGTTGAAAATACAAGGACCCATGATCCTAGATGATAAAATTAATTACTGACACACTGATCATATATAGTTTGTTGATTTTAATTTTTAGATGCAAAATGCAAAATATATTCTTTGGCCTTTGTTGTTTGGTATCTCTATTGGACCAAGTAGAATTTGTTGAATCAAGCCCAAGAAAATCTAAATAAATTCCTTGTATTAGCTTCAATAATCAAAGTTTCATATTCTGCCTATTTGCCTCGAATTTAGAAGATATCATAAATGAGCTCCATGCATCATATATCGACTAAGAGCTTTCTAACAGTTGTCAGTTATTTCCTTTTCTAAATATAATTATAAATACACCATGACAAGAATTGCCTTTCCTGAATTTCTTGAGTTGTTAGTATCATGTATATTACAATGTGTATACAATTGGTCAATATTGACATCATATAACATTTAATGAAACCTATGCTGATTATTGTGAAGCACTACTCAATGCAAATGATATATGTTTATTTTCGTAGGGATTTCATAGGCACTGCTTGGTGCAGGGACACAGTGTAAAACAAATGGTAAAAAGCCTAAACACCTTCCTAAATGGTAGCTTGTGTATGTTGAAAATGTAACTATGGTCAGTCTTCATAATTGCTATCATATTTTGTCATTATGTATATATTGTAAAAATTGAAAAGGAAGAAAAATAAAATTATTATTAAGCATGGGTTTCATGCTCATTTTATTTATTTATTAGGTCACAACCTCATGAATGTTTTGTGCAAGGTAAGTAGTTGAAACAACTTTTGGAAACTCCTAGAAGGGGAAGCTTCTGGAATCCCGAACATTCTCCCAGATTTATCTAACCAATGCAGGTGCAAAGGGGAGAAACCTGTTGATGACCAACGCATGCCACAGTGGAGCAACCTGTAGGTGATTTCACCCAGTAGGCATACAAGGAGCATTGTTCCAAAAACTTGCTTAGATGATGCAGTTTAGGGCTCAAATTCTAGGAAATGAAAGATACATGCTCAAGGATTTTTGAAAGATGGTGACAAGGGGGAATAAGATGCTGATTGATCCCATTAGGAGGCTCACTGGTCGGATGTGACAAAATGGCCTATAATAGAATTCCCCCTAAAGTGCAAAGTGAGAGATGATGATTAATGACTGAAGTGCTTTACCTTGTGACAAGTAGGGATCAAGGACAACCGATGAGCTTCATTTGTTACAATATATTTACAACATGAAATATTTGTATGTTGAGGGAGGCATACCCATACTCAGCTCATAAGATAACATAACATGTACAATGATCAAATGATGCGTCCACAGATGCAAGTGGTGGACCTATGACTGGATGATTATCTATATGATCATGACCATCATACATTGTGATCTTTGTATAACTCCTGAAATCGTAGCCCAGATGGATGAAACTAGATTTGGGGTATTATATCTCGTTCACAAGACAAATCAATGTATGAGTCTAACCATGTGAATTAATGAGTTGAAGTCAAACATCGTAGACACCATATGATTACCGACCAATGATGTAAGCCATTGATGTGATAGAAACAACCAATAATGTCAATGGCTCTCAAGGTACTATAGTACAATCCATATGGTGTGAATGAATGAGTTGATGTCGAACACCACACAGAATCTTTCGGTCAAAGGCCATTGATATAAACATTTCATCAAGAGCGAGGAAACTTTCCATTGATGTATGCAAGCACCAAGGTACCAAGGGGTGTTTCTAAGTCAACTTCCTAGATGATGTGTTGATGTCGACAGGAAGCGACCCTCGCAGGAGGGCCTTGATGTATCCCCCATCAACAACATGAAACATGTGTGATGATTGATATAGAATGATCAGAATGATTCTGACATGGAATTGGATCAGGAAAGGCAGACATGAAATGAAGGCTTAAGAGTATTGTAGTAAAGATCAACTGAATGAATTCTCTTGAACATACTGATGACACTGAATGGAGTTGGAAGCATGGAACCAAACCAAAATGGAGGCTCTAAAAATGGTATGATAACCAAAAGACAAGAAGATTACCCAGCCCGACAGTCACTGAGATGAAGTGGAAGAGTGTCGTGTTCAAGAGTGACTCGCTGCCATTAGAAAAATGGAGCTCGTTGTTTTCCCAATTTCCCCAACCATATTGGTCAGTACCTCTTTATTTTTTAACAATCTTGAGGAGGATAACATATGCTTGATCTATAAGTTCATCCTTAATATGAATCCCTTCGAGTATATTTAACGCGGCCTGAGAAGGAGTGGTTCAGCCTCGTCATGATCAATGAGTCCATAACTGTTTGATTTTTTAATGATTCCAGTGAAGGTAAAACTCAACATATTTTTCATGTTTAGAGAGTTTGAAAAAGAGGCAAAAAAGAAAACTCCAGATGTCCCTTTTCGTAGGTTATCCATTAGGTCTTAAAAGGTATAAAAAAAATACCCAAGAGAACCTCTTAGCCATGTTCTACTAAGGTATTCCTTTTTCATAGTTATTCTATCTCAGTCTAGAAAAGGGTTAAACTTATAATGAGTAGACGTATTTTCATTTGCTTTTACAAGTTCGAAAAGACAAGTGCTCGACAATCTTTTCATATTCTGGGAGTTTAAAAAGAGCTGAAAGAGGACTCCTCCTGGAGGAATGATTGGTATAAAGGGTAGAAACTGGTTCTGGTCATGATGGAACTAATCAAAACACACAAAGTTCAAGAGGCTGACTAATAAGACCACTCATCGTAGTGATTCTTTGGGGAAGGGAAAAATGACCAAGTGAAAGCGTATGATCGGCCAAGCAGATGTTGATGTTGGAATGAAAAAAACAAGGTTCATTTGGAAAAAATAGGCTAATGAAAATGGTAATCATGAGGGATAATATGGAATGGTTTCATTTTTACTTAAGCTTGAAACATGGGAAACTATGCTTGAAATTGGTTTCATTTTTACACAAGCTTGAAACGGAGGAAAAACTATGCTTGAAATAAGTTTGCATGCCCCAACTAATCACTCAATTCAAGGTACATGCCTCCAAAGCTTCATTTCATTCACCTAAGTAGACTACCGGGTACTAATAGGTGGATGGAATGAAGGTTCATTTACGAGATTAGGTGAAAGACTCGACTAGGAATTTATGAGATCTAATCAAAGACTCTAATTGAAAGGGGATTTATTTCATTTTTTAATGAGCTTGACACATGAAAAGAACTATGCCCATAGGAACCTATTTCATTTTTTAACGAGGTTGACATAGTAAAAGAACTATCCTCATAAGATATTGTTTCATCTTTTAACGAGCTTGACACAAGAAAACGAACTCTACTCCGGGACCTTGTTTATTTTTCAACAAGCTTGATACAAGAAAAGGAACTTTGTTTCGAGGACCTTGTTTCATTTTTTAACAAGCTTGACACAAGAGAAGAAACTCTGCTCCGAAACCCCGATCATGGCCTCCAAGAGACCATGTCTTCCAAGACGTTCTCATCAGATGGGAGAACAATGCTCGGGAAGGGATATATATCAAGGGATCCAATGGAAAGATCAGACTCCAATACCCCTAGTAAATGATGCACTACATCATCGACTAGACCATCAGTTGTTGTAGGCATGGAACATGTTGCCACATAATTAACCTGTGGCGGGGAAGATACCACTTACATATAAGAACCATTTAAGGAAGTTGGTTGATTCAGAGTAAAGTTAGGATCAACGAATGAAAGTTGATCAATAGTCATGATTCTTCCTTCATGCGGTAAACACATCACACAAAAGAGTGGAGAGACAAGAGCTCCCATGACATAAACATAATCACACCCAAGGAGTAAATTAAAATCCAAATATACTTTGACTAACAACATTTTGATATAGACAGTCTTTCCTCCCAAAGTAATAGGTAACTTAGGAAGGATCCCTAAAGGTTGATTGGTTCCTCTGTTAAAAGCCAACATATTCTAGGTAACAGGCACAAGCTGTAGAGAACCTAAAGCTTTCCAAGTAGTTGATGACATAATAGTAACATATGCGCCTTCATCTATGATTTTTCTAGGTACGACCACACTATAAGCATGTACTATGATCTGAAGGGGCACGTAAGGAGGAAGACTATATCTTGTCAGTCAACTCCAATCAAAGGAAGTGACCATACTACCTAGAGGGGGTGTCATGGGAATGGAATAACTACCCCCTTGTGATGTGGGAATGAGAGGATTGTCCCCCTGTACCATGGGAAAGGGAGGTTTCCACCCCAATTCATTGGAACCTAAAGAAACAAGAAGAACCTAAGTAGTATGAAGTGCACTCTCTACGAGAAAGGTATGTTCAACTAAAGGTGGAATCGATTCAACCATTTTCTCAACCAATGGTTAGTTGGGAATGGACTCATGGGATTCACATTCAGAGAGAGTGGGATTGACCGGAGACAGATTCTAATCAATTACTTCATCATTTAGTGGAGGATTCAGAGAAGGCTCCTGGTAACTAGCTGGAAGTCATGGTTGAGAAGATGTAAGGTTTTCCAACACTTTTGTGGCTTCATCCATATAAGGAAAAAGGTGAATAGATGATTCCCTTCACATAACATATAGGGAAATTTGACTTTACCCTTTTTCCCATGGACCTTACTATCACTAGTTGAAGGTTTGTCACCAGCATGATCTCCAAAAGTTGACGACAAAGGCTGACATTAGCCTGTGGACCACACTTTTAATACCTTGGGAATACTTGGACTGTCTCTAAGAAGGTGGTCACCCTTACATAACATGTAAGGGAATTTAACTTTCTGGGGTTGATTGGAAGGTTTCTCCATACTAGTTGTATCTGTAGCAATGGTTGCTTGGTTGCCCCATTGCTTATTTTTCTTCTTCTTCTTCACCCTTTTCTTCTTCTTCTTAGCTTCCTCGTTACTAGAATCAAGAATTTCACTAGATGAAGAGGAAGAAAGGGATGAAGAAACAATAGGTGAAGAAGGAAAAGGGTCAAGTTGAGGATCAACATGAGGTTGATGTTGTTCAGATGGAGGAGAACTTGGTTGAGAAGTAGTTTGGATATTCATAACGATAGAGGTCGAAAATAACCAAACTGGAAAACCAATGGTAAATCTGGGAAGGGACAACGTTGTCATATAAGGAGCACCAATATTTCCAAAAGAAGGAAAAGGACCAGGATTCCCATCAGAGGGGTTCCCCTCATTGGTAGACTTCGGAATTGTTGCCATTAGTCTCAACCTAAGATATACAAAGGATTTTTTCCATGGGGAGGATTTTTTTTTCTGTAGTCAATTAATTGATTTTAGAAATTAAAGACATAAACAAAAATAAAGAGGGGTAACTAGGCAAAAAGTTTTACCAAGCAACCGTGAACTACAATATACACCTTGGTGAACCAAGGACTTAACGTACATGCAGGAAATCTCCCTGAATGATGTGTTCGGTGTATCACGATATACAAGGTGGTCAAATCGGTTACCTATGGATGGATAGAAACCTATAAGGGACTCCCAAAATATACACAACAGTATGTGGGAGTGCAGTCCATAATAGTGTTATCTAATCTGTAACCATTGGATGAGAGAATTCCCATATAGTTATCATGCATGGAATGCATGGAATGACTAGATATTTCAATTTCACTATTCCAATTCAATTCAAAGGATTAAAAGATGTCAAACCATGCAATGTAATCTATGCATGATTCCCCTCAAAACTATGCAAATGTAATCTATGCACAATTTCCTTTCCAACTGTGAAAATGAGAATTCTGGCTATGAAAATGTGATCTATGCAAGAGAATTCTTCAAAACAAACACAAGAGGATTCCAATGAGGTCACACGTAATCTTAGATTTCATGAACAAAGGACTCAAACTGAAATTCGCTAAAAATTCCTAAAATCAAAAGAGATGTCACTCAAAGGTGATTAACACTCATACACAATTCACGTCCCCCTCCGGTGATTGAGGGGGATTTTTTTTTGCAAAAATGAAAGGAAAAATATGCAATTTCACACTAGGGAATTCCAATTTCACACATTTTTATTTTCACCACACTTAGTTTTCGAAATGAAGAAAACTAATATTCAAAGTCTAATCGCTAATTCAAATGCACTTTCTAGAATGAGGACTAGAACAACAATTCATCCAAGTGATCAGTGATCAAATGAAGCAAGTTTTCAAGCGACCTAATAATAAGAACAAAGAAAAATCAAAACCAATTCTGACCAAGGCAATCAAACACACATGCAAACCAAATGGAGGCTTTAGAGAGACCACAAGACACTCAAGACTCAGGTAAGTTCAACAGGAAGTAGGCTGACCAAAGAGAGGCTCAAGAACCAAGGAAGAATTCATGCAAAAATAGGGGCCAATGCTGGTGTAGAAGAGGCACCAGTGCAATGTAACATTGGTGCAGAGTTGGCTAGGGTGAGGTGCAACACTCTGTTAAAGGCACATGGGGTGCGTTAGGCCTGGGAATGAGGATTCTGGCACAAAAATTACAAAAAAGGCTCAATGAAATCACTTCTTAGGTCTATTCTTGCTTGGATAATACAAAAAAAGGTTTTTTAAGGAGGTAATCAAACATAATGGACAAGGATACAACCAAGGTAAATACTCTGATCCCCAGTATGGTTGCCAATTTGTTATACGAGATTTACGATTGAAAACAAAAGTATCTCCCTTAGGTCAGTGGCTAACCTAAAACAACAAAGAGACAAGGAACCCAATCCTTTTCCTTAAAATAATTAGTTAATGGAGTGATACCTTCCTGGAATTCTTCACGCACTTATCTCCTTCTTCAGCTTGGAAGCCCCAATTCCAGCTCTGGTTGCCAAACATAAAACTTGCACAGTCAGATAACAGAAGCCAAGAAACTATGAGATGTATGCAGTATCATCTAAGTACTTCATTCAAGATATAAACATGGCATTGAAATATATGAAACAATAGCACATATAGGAAAACAGTGAATTCATTGCATTATTATTCATGGAAGGAGATTACAACCATAAGTAGTAGTTGATCTTGTAGAAGAGCTCCTCCAACTTGTTGACTTGTTCTTTCCTTTTCACAATATGCACCTCCAATTACCCTAAATGCATGGATTAATGACCACTTACTACAACAGCATAAGGGTGGAATTATTCTCCAAAATCCAATCCCCAACCACTTAGAAGGCTAGGAATATATAGAGAAGTAGGGTAAGTTGGGATTTCTTATCCAATTACTAATCTAGGGTAAGAGATCCACCTTTGATGTAGGGATAGGATCGAAGGATAAGTGGTGAAAACTCCAATGTAGGGATGGATAGGATCTGAATGTATCCAAGGTAAGTAATTAAAAAAATTCTAGAAACTCCTATAAGGGTAATCTTCTGAAATCCCAACCATTCTCCTCAATTTCTAAAACCAACACAAGTGCAAAGGGGAGAAACCTGTTGGTGACCAACATAGGCCACAATGGAGAAACCTATATGTGATCACACCACAGTAGGGATACAGGGAGCATTGGTTGTAAAAATGTCTTAGATGATGTATTTTAGGGCTCAAATTCTGGGAAATGAAAGGTACATGCTCAAGGCTTTGTGCAAGATGGTGACAAGGGGGAATAGGATGTTGATTGATCCCATTAGGAGGCTCACTAATCTGATGTGACAAAATGGCCTATAACATTTTTTATCATGAAAAGAAAATTATTTTGGATTCAAAATAATTTTTTGTCACCTCCTCACTAAGTCAGCCTTGCCTTGAAGAAGTTGGCCCTTATTGGGGTTATTTGACCCTATGGAAGAAATATAAATAGAAGAAGAGATCGACCTATTTGTAACCCATCCATCCACAAATTTGATCTGCAATACAAGATCAAGAAAAAGGAGTGTGAAGTCAAGGAGAAGGAAGAACAAATCATAGAAATAAAAAATCAAAGTTTTTGGGGCATCTCTCTCCCACACACAGGTAAATTTCCTAGGGTTTTGGGGAAAGTTGCAGGGGGCAAAATTTCAGCAGTAATTATATGTCTAAAATTTTGAGTTGCAGGGGGTTGAAATTCCATATTGAAGCAGTTTTGAGGGAATTTTATCTCATTGACTTTGACAATATCTATCTACTTGGAAGGAGGGTTGACTTTGTGATTGGAGGAAGAATTTGTCTAGGTCAAAAGGTCTTGGATTGTCTCACTTTTACTTGGTTCAATTATAGAAGAAGAGTTTGACTAGGTTCTTCCCAAGAGAGGTGTTTCTCCCTGGCTGAGTGCCTACATCTTGTGTCTCTTGTTCTTGTGATGTTTATGCTTTTTTATTTTTTAATTTCTTGATTAAAGATAACACAATAAAAAAGTAAATAAGCCAACACAAATCACAAGTAATTATCAAGAAAAGAAGAATCAAAGCCCTAATAACTACGTAAATTGATTTCTCAACATGGTATCTGAGCTAAGGTGAAGAAGAAGGAAATAGGAAACTTGAAGGACAATAGCTCTTATCATATTAAGAAATAATTCAAGAGAAGAAAGTATTTCTTAAAAGGATATCTTGTTTTCATCAAGTAAGTTCACATATTGCCTCGACGGTTAACTAAATTGATTGAAGTCATGTTGCTAAAGTACCTTGCCATTGGGAGGTCACAGGTTCAATTATCCTCAAAGCCCTTAGGGTTAGGCTTTGATTTATTTTGTCAGGGTGTGGTCCCTTCTAGTAAACCTACATTGATTTTATACGAATAAAAAAAGAAGAAGGTAAGTTCACTTATGGCCTCATCAATGAAATATAAGAAAAATCTTCAAGGAGCCTCTAACTATAGAGAATCGAAGAAAATGATGTACCTCATTCTTGCAAAGAATAAGGTATTGGATTTTGTACTAGGAAAGGTAAGGGAACCATCAGATGATGTAGGAAAGCGAAAGTAGAAAGAAACTAATATTCTCTCCATGAATGTAATAGTGGATGGGGTCAAAGACAACTTGATTCCCTACATTTCCACACTAGTCTCTTCAATAAAAATGTATGATGCTCTCTCAAATCTATGTACAATCAAGAATTTTGGGCAAATAGAAAGTCTAAGTAATGAACTTCCAACAATTAAGATGACAAAGGATGATATAGTGTCTTCATAATTTTTAAGAATTTCCCGTAAATTGATGAAGTAGTCCCTAAAATAACTTGTTATTGTTGCACTTCTAAGACTACCAAAATCTTGTCCATGGGGTTTTGGATAGATGGTGATCGGGTGCTTTGTTAAGACACTCCTTGATTTGAAGTCATCGGTTCAATTCCTCACCACGATTCGGGTGTTATACTGGACATGATGAAGATATAGTCCTACCAAGCTTTAAAAAACAAAAAATAGTCTCAGGGGGACAAATCAATTGGTTAATCCAAGAAAGGTTAAATTGTTGAAACTCGAAAGACCCAGATTCAAATCCCCCTTGTTTTGACTTGGGCTATGGGGAGGAGGACATATTGTAGCCCCCCATAGGTTTACTGGTAGTTACATGTCAGGTGGGCTGTTGAGTTCCTCTGGGTTAAAAAAAAAAAAACTACCAAAAGCTTGGAATGTCATTGAAGTTGGAATTAGTATTTGGAAGGACTCTCCATCATTTGAAGAAATGTGGTCTACATGTATACAAGAAAAATCTCATATTTCCTTGGTATAAGGCAAGAAAGAAAATGAAGAAAATTCTATGAATACCTACTATGCTCATGTTAAGAAGTAGGGAGGATATAAGAATTTTAAGGTAACAAAGAAAAATCAAGGGAAGATTGATCCCTCTAAAATAGAATGCTATCATTGTCACAAGATGGGTCATTATAAGAATCAGTGCCTTGATAATCCTAAGAACCAAAAGAGGGAAAGGGATGAAGATATTGTTGCTACCGATGATAATCGTCCAAATAAGTCTTAAGCAGAGGACTCTAAAGTCAAGGACTTATTATATTAAGTCTCATATATCCTTTACTTATAGTTTAGGTTATTATTTTATCTTTTTGTAGAATGTTTGTCTCTAAGATCAATATTTTTATTTATAGGGTTTAAAGATTTAAAATGTTTTGTTAGAAGGTTCTTCAGTTGTTTTGATGAATTAAAGGGATCCATCACAAATCTAGATTTAAAGGGATCTTTCCCACCTTTTTCACAAAACACAATCTTGTTCTTTATTTATTTTCAGTATTAATTCCCTCTATTTGTCTAAAGTTTCATTTGTACTTGTTTATTATCCTCTCTCTTGTGTTTTTCTTGAAAGGGATGTTTGCAGGTATACTTTAAAAGTAATTGCAATAAGAATTATGGTTATATTCAGAGGGAGACTCCAATAAGAAGAGAGAATTTTTTTGCAAAAGGATCCCTTCATTAGGAAACCATACAAGCTTTGTAAAAGGATGCAGCTCAAGGTATGTTTAATATTACAAGATTTGTTGTAGATATTCCTCACACAAAAAGGTATGATCATTTTGTCTTTCTTTATATTACTAATTATCTCATGTCTAGGGTTCTAAATCATAACTATGCTTATTTGTTATGGTTATTAATCTTCATATTAAATCAACCCTTGTCATACTCCTTATCTTTTGTTCATTTTGGTAAAACCCTAACTTTTAGGGTTCACTATAAAACCCTAACCCTTTAATTTTTAGGGTTTGTTGATATGACAAATCCCTAGCCCCTTAGGGTTTGTTGATGATATCTAAAACATATGAAAAGACCCTAGCTATTTCGGGTTTTGATGAATTTGGGTTTACGACAAAACCCTTGTAACAGTTAATATCCTAGGAATGAAACCTTAGGTGTATCTGCTTTTGTATGACTGAAACCCTAACTTGGTTATTGTATATATTAAATTTTTTATGCTTTAGTTATAATTGTGATTAGGTTTTAGGAAAAAACCTTAATAAATATTGATATAAGTTTCTAGGGCATGATAACAAAACCATAGATGTAAAATTCTTTCACCATGATCGAATTTAGTTGCTAATATCTCAAGTTTATTTTTTGTAGAGGAATCTAGGGTTTGTAACAAAATCCTAGCATAAATTGTTGTGAAAGTCTATGGCATGAAAGGTGAAACCCTTGTTGATTAGAAACCTAACTAGGTTTAGGTTTTGATATCTAAAGTCTAATTTATTATTCTCCCATTGTGATGACATGCTAACCCTATATTGATAAAATTGACTTCATGCTCTATATTTGTACTTAATTAAACTTGTTGCTGAAGATTTGCACATACATAGTCTTCAAGGTGTTGAATATACTTACCTACCTCATACTTGATGATGACTTGATGATAATGTTGAGAATATTGGTAGCATTGAAGTATACATTACTGATGTCCTTGTTTCCAAGTGAAGATAGAAGGAATTATGTTCTGGAAGGCTGAAGTTCTCTGATGAGATGATGATGCGAAATAAAAGCCTATGTGGTTGACTTGTTGATCGATTTGTCCCCTAGTAGAGAAGAAGTTTTATACCTCCCCAATTCAAAGGAAGAACATATTGTGACAACTACAATGAGTACCATGAAGATAGAATGAAGATTGGAGAAAGGATAAAGCACTACAAATAGTTATTTGTGATTAATGAAGTTATGAACAAGAAATTGGATATTTTGGAAAGTGTTGAGGATAAGTTTGGTGTTGCTGGAGAAGTGGAAGAAGGAAGCATCCATCAAGATGTATTTGGATATTATTATGACCTAAGAAACATCATAATAGTTGAATACCATGGAGTTTCATGCTAGCATACAAGAACATATACATTGGAGTTTGGATACCAGTTGGGGTCATAGAGCTATAGTGCATGCCAACAAATGAAAAAGTAGTTGATGTATTGAAAAAATATCTTCCCAAGAAGAACTTAGTTTAATTTAGGAGCATGTTCGAATTGGTGGATATCTTTTATTTAGTTGAGAGGGAAAGATGAAGTACCATAAAATTCCCTGTATGATGGTACTTGAGAGTACATCATGGCCTAGTTGATATTGAGATCTCATTTGATGTCTAGATCCAAAAGGGGGGGTATATGTTGGAGCTTTGATTTAGTGTTTATACCTAGATCCTTGTAAGTGTTGGTGTCAGGGCATGGAGGCCTAGATGGTACCTATATCATGTTGGATTGATACCAGGGTTGTATCCTAATGGTACCTATAGTGGAAAATGACTAGATGACACCTTAGTCCCTGTTGAAAGATTTTTATCTTTCAAGATGCAAAGTTGGGCTTCTTAATATGTTGAGACACTCTGTTGAAGTTGGGATATGACCATGATCATAATGTGGTATTACTAGCCAATTACATGGACTACGTGTCATGGACTGCTTCGAATCATTGCTTGCATGAGGGTGCAATGCATCCCACTAAAATGGATAATTGAGTTGTCTATTAGAGTTAGTTCCTACGGTGTGGTCCCATGCTTAAGATATAGTTTTTCTATGAGAATGGTGGATGCAAGGGAGAAGGGTCTCTGAGATAAGCTTGCTCTTGCGACCAGAAAAGAAGAAATATTTTCAACATTGTTGTATAGAATGGAGTGTCAGATTCTTCTAAGTCAGCAATGAGGTCGCATGAATTGATGTGAAGTGGAATGGGTTCGGTGATCTGTTGGTCAAGAGAAACCACTACAATGACATAGTGATATGTTCGTTGTAACTAAAGGCGGTAGTGTCTTTGTGAAGTTGTGGCAAACAAAGGTAGAGCAGTGATGGGTCAAGATCAAGTTCTCACGAGATTGATTGATTGAAGCAGGTTGCATAAGATTACGATATGGAAAATGGGATGTTAAACATGCTTTATAATATGAGGATGGTAGATGGACCATTCAGATGTGCCATTGGTTGACTATGTGGACCGCTCTATTGTTTCCAAAATCAACAAGGAGTGAAACACTCATCTACGTTGTTAAAGGAATGGACCACGATGAAAATGATGTGAGATGAGAAAGCTCCTACTCAGACACAACAAGAATGTGGTATTTGGTGCCATATCATGTTTTCTAAATCATGCCAGCAATAGCTCATGGAAGGTTCAACGTAAGTAATGAGCAACATGGAAAATGGGCCATGGGAGATCCATGAAAGGTGAGAGAATAAGGTGAGAAAATGGAAGATAGATAACAGCCAAAATAAAATAAAATATTGGAGTAAATTATTGCATGTAAATGATAATATTGTTTTAAGACCTGTTAAGGCATGCGTACACATGGAAAAATTATCGGTAAAGTTTGGGTTATACCTAGGTGATAGGGGATTGTTAATAGTTACCCCAGGTATAAAACTTTGAGGGGTTAAGGTACAAAATGAGCAGGGCTAGGCTAACTCACTTGGCAAATTTTGATGGATTTATTCAAGGGAACGCCAAGTGAAGTTTAAGGGGGGGATGTTAGGTAAACATGAATCAGGAATAGAGTCAAATTTGACTATTTTAAAGAGTGGTGGTATTGGGCCCATGGTATTGTGTACCCATGGTTTTCTGCCCATGGTATTGCATGTAATGGAGTCTATAAAAGGTTGGGAGGAATTCACTATAAAGCAAGGCCAAGGAGGTGAGTGGGGAAGGTTCACTTGGCTAGGTTGGCTAGGGTTTTGGCCAAGGATAATGAAATTTCATTGGGTTAGGATTTTCCCTAGAGTTGGAGATTTCCCAGGACAAATATTTTGTGAATTATGTGTTTAATGTCTATGATTGTTGTTGGTTAAATATTCTCTCGGTAATTTATTTATTTTTCATTATTATCTTTGTGGTAAAAATTTTAACATCGGGTTTACTGGGATTTCCGCTCCCCATCTGGATAACGAGTTGAGAGAGAGCTTGGGGGTGTGTGATCCTTACCTTTGGTAAGTAGGGTATCTCACCCAAGTTAATTATGATGCATGTGTTCTAGCACATGTCTATTAAGGGTCATTGTTGGGAAGATAATAAAACAATAGGATGGTTGTGATCCTCACCTCGTATAGCAAGTGGTATCTTGCCCATTGATTACACAATGGGATAGTTGTGATCCTTACTTGGTAAGTTGTATCTCACTTATTTCTCAATGAAATGAATTGGGGTGAGAGTGTCCCATAGGACCTTCCCCACTGTCAATAGACATGAGATGAGAGTTCCCCATAGGACCTTCCTCATTTTCACTGGATTCCAGGTTGAGATGTGCTCCCCGATGTGGTTCCACATTGAGCAAATCTCCCTAATGTTGTTCCTGATTGAGATAAGATCTCTCATATCGTCGATATGAATTGAGGGTGGTAGCTTGGACTACCCTCTAATGTAAAATTCTTCTTCTTTTAGATTCAATAATGTTCATCATATGAGCATAGACAATCAAGATATAAGTAGAGATAAGCATAGATGAGTAGTGATGACATTTGATGATGACATACTTGAGATAAGATATGATTTGATGATAGGATAATTGTGATGATTATGATGCCTAGCTAAGAGGGAGTGTTCATTTTGAAGCTTAGTGAAAAATTCCAATCATGGGACTATATTTCTCTTTTCAAGAGGACCAATTTTGACATTTGAAGCACTTGATTTGGACAAGGGAAAGTGTATTTTTGAATTGAATCCCACATGTACACAAAAGGACAAGTCAGCCCAAAAGAGAAATTTGTCACCATTGGATGTCTATAAATACAAGTCAAGTGACCCTCATTTAGACATCATCAGGATTATTCTTCTTTCTTTGGTTTGGATCGAGGTAGTTTGAAGAGATCAGTTCGTATAGGTCCAAAATTACAGGGTACAAAGCTCAAACATGAGATCTAGGGGTTTGGTTGCTAGCCACAGGGATGAGACATGCATTTTTCGATTGCCATCATATGCACATAGGATCATGAGCACGGTTTAAGGGTTTCAACCACATGCACGTACATTCTCTGCATGCGATTGGAAACTAGGGTTTGATTTCTTAGTTGACTGCAAAATTCGGCAGCTGATCGTAGACAGTAAGAGTTGACTGCAGGCTTCTAAATTAGGGTCTTGATTAATATCATTATTAGGTTATTCTCTTGGATTTTGTTTAGTTGATTTTGTTGGACAGTTTTTTAGGTGAATATATGGATCATTGTACTCTCTCTTTGTTGAAACATTCAATGACAATCTAATAAGAAGAATAGTTTGAAAGGGTTTTCCCCCTTGTGTGGTTTTTCCCTGGTCTCTAACCAATCCTGGGGTCTCTATGTGTGAATGATTTTCTTCTATTGTTCCTTTATGTTCTGATGCATTGATGATGATATTGTTCATTTTATATAATTGCATATGTTGTTGAACAAGTTGTAAAACTAAATAATGTTATGAAGTTGTGGGGTGAGTACACTTTGCAACAATAGTGACAAAACCACACCAATAGTGAATAAAACTTGGGGAATGTGTCTAATGCCTGTCATTATGATAGATGAAACACAATAGTGCAGGAGAATGCATCAGAACTTCCCTTCAATAATGTACAAATGACTCCCTTTGACTAGATGTGACACTTCCCCAACCACAAGATGACACTTACGAAAGAGAAAAGTGCAAACGACACTTGAAAAAGCTTAAATAAAATGAAATATACACATGCTAGAATGAAGATAACATGATATCAAAACTTTTTAGAGTGAAATTAGGCAAAAACAACACTCGTGAATTTGAAAACGACACTTGCCAAAATAAAGGTGCATTAAAGTGATATTTGAGAAAACTTGCCAAAATAGAAGTACAATTGCATTTGAAGTAAGACTTTAAATGGATAGTGTGAATTGATTTTCGTCATTTTTTTGGTAGTGCGTTGTGCTTATGGATGTTGCAGTCACTATCACTAGTGATTATGCAAGCTTTACCTTCAAGAGATGCGTAATTCCTATATAATCTTGCATAGAAAGGTGTGTTTATGAATTCATAGAAGACAAAATATGTGTGAGAAAGTTACTTTGAAAATTAGAACAAGACTAAATACTTTTTCAAAAATTAGATGATCATGAAGAGACTATGGGACGACAAATCACAAGATCCTCAATAGGCTCCAAAATTCAAGTGAGCAAGATTTTGGAGGGTGTTTGTCGCAGTGACAACGCTTGGCAACATGCTAGTAGAACTTTAGCTTCTCTACTCTGGTTTCATATTTAATTGAAAGGTCTTAATATTTTAGGTAGTATTAATTCACCATGTGGATTTCCCCGAAATTTCCACTTATCCCAGTTAGAGATATAGTCTCTTCTATTCCTTGGTCAGTTGGAAACACATCAACATAAAACTAGTCATAATTCAACCTTTCGATAGGGAGTATACCAAGCTTTTTAATCACATCCCTTGGTGTCGCTCTATTTCCAGTGACCATGGATAGTACTCTGGTGCAGTCACCTCAAGGTGACACAAGCATTGCTTCATTACCAACAGGTATGTTTAGTACTCCGAGAAAGTTGCTTGCTTCACCTCTCTACGCAAGAATCCTTTATCTTCTTCAACCTTTATTTAATTTTTCTTAAAGATATGCTTGAAGCACCGATTGAATATTTATAGCACAAGTGAAAGAGGGATCCTGAATTATTGAGAGAAGGATAGTTTTTTCCTTGTTTAATGGATTTGAAAGATAACATAAGTTAATATGCTCATATTAAGGTTTTCTCCTTTCTTTGTTCTACTTGGTTGAGTCGACATGTCGAAACACCATTGAATACAAGCCTAAGTCAAAATGAAGATCCTAATAAAGATACAGGCTTTGTAGTTTGACCAAAGGCTTTCCGTCTAGAATGAATCATATTTTTCATTTAGATATCATCGACTTCAAAGATATGTAAACCGAAATGGAGAAGATGTAACAAATAAGCCAAGCATTGTTGATCATCACAGTTCTCTTTTCAGAATTTACTACATTGTCTTTTTAGCCAAAAGAAAACATTTTTCATGAAAAGCCTTATTAAACAAAATATGAAAGAAAAGACATAACAAAAACAAGGAACATGATGAAAAGAGGAAAGAAAATGGAGGCTGAACCAAAAGAAACATGTGAGATAAAAGTAGTAAAATGAAATAAATGTGGAGGCTAGATGGATATTGAGTGCACGATGAGTATGCTAGGGAACTAGAATGCATATAGACCTACTCCTAACCTAACCATCTAGAGGGTCAGGGCTAAGTATAATGAAATTTCCAATGTAGTCAATGTAACTGCTTCCGACCTGCAATCATAGAGATACGAGTGATTAAGGTCAATATAAAGAAATGTGTAACTGAAAGGATAAGAGCTTGACTAACTTGCATAAGAAATTGAAGGTATTTCCTATCAGCAGAAAGATGTTTCACAACAACTACCCCTAACAAACTTGCAACCTTACCTTTTCGATGAAAACCATAATTAAAAAAAAAAACTTGAAAGATTCTTTTGAATGCACCTTCATTTGTATTGTGCTTCATAGCTAGCATCAAGAAATATTGGGGCTTGTTAGTAGCAAAAGGGATTGCTAAGTAAAATTCTTCCAATTGATCATATATTGGATCATGAAATTCAAAACAATCCTCTTGAAAACCCTCAAATCCATGAAAAGATGATTTTTCAATTAAAATCATGGGATTAGGATGAGAATCTTGTAAAGGAAAATGAATCTAATCATGTTCAAAAGGATTTCAAGATAGTTAGGACCTAACATAACCATTACCGAAGGTTGAAGTGCCTCAACTTCTTGACAAGTATTTGAATAATGAGATAATCATAAAGATTAATTGATGTAAAACAACTATCATGGGATATGTTGGTGGGAAAATCATAAGTTGAATGAAATTTACTAAAACAAACATTATGATAAAATATAATGATTATGGCATGAGATACTTTGTTAGTTTAAAACAAAGACAGATCAGATTGAACAACTTTACAAATGCTTTGAATAATAGAATCATGTCCCTCGCACGATAAATATGATAAACCATTTCCTTGTACCTATTTACAAACTGCACTATCATCATAATCATCGAAATAATTGAAAAGGAATGCCAGTATAACAAACACATGAAACTAGTCAGGATATAATTAGTGAAGAGGAATTTGATTCACCACATAACTCATGCATTCACTAGCACTCAAGAGGATTTCAAGTGTGATGAAGAAAAAAAAATAGCTAGTATAACATTCACAAGAAAAATTAGGAGATGAATATTCTTAATTGTATCTGATAGGCATGATTCCTTTGGCCAAAGATAATATTTGAAATGATTAGCTTCACAATTCCATGCTTCCATGAGAGATATATGCTCCAAACCCAAGTTTGCATGGAGATGAATCAAATAAAATATAATCTTCAATCTGATTAGAAACCGAATCTTGAAAGTTAGAAAGACTATATCTTAAATACCAGACATCTTTCAAGAAGGAATTTACATTTAGTGAAACCATGCAAAGAAAATAATTTTGCGAGGTAACCCAGATCTGAATTAGTTTGAGGATCTTACCGGAGTTACAAGATCCTAACATAACCATCAATAGAAGTTGAAGTGCCTCGACTTCCTGATAAGTCCTGAAATTTTCAAGGATTGTAAAATCACATTTTGAAGATTGAATCAGATCATGAATGGTGTGTGGATAACTACTACCAATAATTTCAATAAGACCGCTACTATCCGGATGGAAACCATCTCTATCACTAATTCAATCAAATTTTAAAACTTCAACAACCATACTATTCATGTCAAAATATTCTTATAATTGAACATCTAAGGATCGATAGATTGGATCAATCCCATGAGTAAGCCGAACATGAGAATTTTCTTCATGAAAGACTGGAAATGACAAGGGATAGAATGGATACTCAATGATTTGATTGTTTTCTTTTTCATCATGGATAACTTCTCTACCTTGCATTAATTCAAAATCAAACTCATTAGATGATGAACTTGAAGAGCATGGAGTATCTTGTTCACAATTCAATGCATTAAAAACAATAGGGCACAAGGGATAGTGAGATGAAGAGGAAGTTTCCATAAGAACATCTTCTTTGAGAAAATCAAATTCTAGATATAATTCTATCAAATCAAAATATTCTCGAGAAACCGAAATATCATTTGGTGCACATGGGAATTCATCGTCATATACATCAATACGGTCATCATCATTCGATTGACTACTGAGATTAGTAGATTAAAAATCATCCAAGAATGAAGGGACAACATCTTGACATAGAGGGTTTTGAAAGAGGAAAGAGAGGTAAAAAATATTTTCATTTTCCTACTCCTCTACATATGTAATATGACCACCTTGTACTTGATCACAATTTGAACCAGCAACTTGGAAATAAAGAGAGTCTAAAGAACTAGTTGATGGAGTAGATTGATCAAGCGGATCAAGGTACAAAGATTCATGGCATGTAGATAATAGAGGATGATAGGTGTGCCTCGAAGAAGTAATAATTTCAAATTAATTAGATCCAAGATTGAGGTTAAGAGTGGTAATATCATCTTGAGGAATGGAAGGATTAGTCTTTACCCTAGGCTCCATGAACCATTCCAACTTTTCCTCCATTGGATTTGAATCATGAGGAAGAGATAGATCAACAATCTAATTTTCATATTTTATGATTTTAATAGGTTCAACATAAGGCATATAAAAGGGAGGAGTACAATCAATGAAAGTAATAGTAGGTTCCTTCTAGCGCCAATTGTTGACGGTGCTAGAAATATGTCAAACAAGGGGGTCTCCCCGATGTGAAGTCCCAATTAGACCTCACGTTGTTTGGAGTAGGATCTCCATCTAGAATATCGGTCCAACCACCATAACTCTAAGGTTTTCCTTAGCTTCAATGAATAACATAAGAGATTATGTGCATAACATTTGAAATAAACAAGTAAGTTGACACTGTGGAACACCAATTGCAATTTGTAAAAGGAGACTTTAATGATGGGAGAGAGAGGAGTGAGTCTTTGGAAGGAATTAATAGTACTAACCTAAGAGAGACACGTGAGAACATGAAAAGATTCGTTAGTTATCTAGTGAACTAGTTCACATAGACATAATGATTATTAAATAAAACACAACACACAGTCAATAATATAACTACCAAATCCACTAAAATAGTTCAATTTCCTTAGTACATGTGAACAAAACACATACCACAAACATATAAAGAATAGTCTTACAACATTCATGATACATGCATGAAATTGTGTTGGCTCATCAAGCTTCTAATCATTAGGTGAAAGATCCAAGTACACATTTACAACGGCGAGCCACTAGCTCTAATAGTGGAACATTAAGTCATTTCTTGCTTCTCCAAAGAATGATTTTCTCTCCTATGCTAAGATAGAGAAGCCAAGGCTAGCTCTCCAAAGGCTAGGCCTGTAGGTTTTAACCCCGTACAAAAATTACCTGCATACGAATTCTAAATCACAGGAAAAATAAAAATGTGAGAGCATAACACATAAAACACATATACACAGAGATTTCCCACTGGATCCCAAAATCGGGACTACCAGCTTGATTTTTCATTATTTTC
>APFE031550461.1:0-40087 GCA_000404065.3 Pinus taeda
ATAGGTAAGGATTTTACATTTACAACCTACACAGATGCGGATTGGGCCAGTTGTGTGTATGATAGAAAAAGTACAAGTGGTGGTGCATTATACCTAGGAGTGACTTTGGTTTCTTGGTTAAGAAAGAAACAATAATCAGTTTCTCTATCTACAACAGAAGAAAAATACATAGCAGTTGCAGCTTGTTGCACACATGTCGTGGATGAAACCGACATTCCAGGATATGAAGGTGAATTTTAATGAACCTATATCTATCAAATGAGACAATACAAGTGAATTAAGCATTTCGAAAAATCTTGTGCTCTATTTAAAGACTAAGCATATACCTATAAAGTACCACTTTCCCAGAGAACAAGTGGCTCAACAAACAGTGAAGATTGAGTACATACCCACAAAAGAACAAATAACATATATATTTACAAAGCCTCTTACTATATAATCATTTGAATATCTGATAAACAAGTAAGGGATAATTCCTACAAACTATCTTCACTAATGTGACTTCAAAAGAACCTAAAATATTATAGAGTCTATGAAATTGAGCACGATCTAAGGGGGAGATTGTAGGAGCAGGAAGGAGTAATGAAAAGGAACAAGAGGCATATGATTATGTCAAGAATTTGAAGCAGTTAAGAATAAGCAAGAACAAAAGCATCATCAAATTGTGAGATCAAGCCACTTTCTTCATGAGCTAGAAACATCAATCAGGTTCACCATTCAAAAGTCCATTCTTTAATGTTTTGGTTTTGTACACATGTATATATCCTCTACACAAACTTGTAAATAAATATTTTCAAGCATACATAGTACTGCTAAGACATTTTCATATCCATTCAAAGCACATTGGAAGATAATCCTAACTTATTGTATGATTGCATCATCATTTTTTCTCAAAATTCTTTATCTTCTAATAAATCCAAGTGTTTATATGGAATGCATCAATGTACACTGTGATGATCCCTGTATTTAACTGCCATTTGATCTATGAAAACCTGAGATCCATCCAAATATTTACATGGAAGCAAAAGCAAAGGTATTGCCATCAAGAGGAGGAGAAGATTCTATATATTTTTATGTTTGGTTTATAGAAGCATTCATCATGAAGCATGATGAGATCTACATCCGAACCATATTATTTTCAATCTCTATGTGAAGACATCTATCTCAACAGCTAATCAAATGTTGTATTAATGTAAAAGATAATTTCATGTACATATCCTTTATGATTTCAAGAGACTGCTATTGTAATGAAAATGGTTTTGCAAGTAATTAAGTTACATTGCTACATTTCATTGCAATAGGATTTTTCTAAATCCTTCAACACCCTTATTATGAACACAAAGATTTGGATGCAAGAAGATTTAAAGTGTATTCATTATCGATAAAAGAAATCTCATGAAAAGAATCAACAACATAGTTGAAGAGAATAAACTCCTATATCAGATGAAGATCCACCATCTAATAAGGATTTGGATGAAAAATCAATATATCATGAGCTTATAGTTATTCTAAAGCATACCATTTAAATTCAAAGATGCATCTTCTTAACATGAGGCTATGCTTAAGCAATTTTTTTTTTTACAAAGATCTATTTATTTTCAAAAGAAGAGATTGTTTGATAGGAAGAGGGCATTCTCCATATCTATAATGTTGTAAAAATAAGGCTTATCTCTCACATAACACGCAAATGAACAAACATTCAAATCAAAAACTCTATTCTCTGTAGCCACTCAAATGTATTTTTCAAAGGCATCCAATACTAAGAAAATTTCAATAGCACCAAAATCTTGAACAAGAAATCAATGATGCATGCCATTGAAAGAGACATCACAAATTAACTACATACATTGAAAAGTTCCAAAAAGAAAAAAAAAATGAAGAAGAACCCTAAAAAAATCAGGAAGACTAAGAGAGTAAGTAAGCATCTCAAGGAAGGAAATGGCAACCTAAAAAGGGAATTTGAGAGCTCAAAATTATGTCCATATGTAATGGTAAAAATGAACACTCACACGTAAAGTATGGCAAGGAAGAGTAACGACTATGTGGTCAGGAATATCATTATGGGTTTTCACAATTTTAATCAAAAAGGAAATGGGAGCAGAGATGGCAGATGGAGACAAAAAGTCAGATAATGAATACCAATAGCCATATATTCCAATCATATATATTTAATATATTCCTAATTAAATTATTCAGTGGTGCATTACACAAAATCTAAATTAAGCCATGACCATTGGAGAGCGATGAACATTTTGATGTTGCATTAATGCACACATGGAATTAGTGATATTGGAACAATTGTAATCCTTTTGGCAAGTGACGGAATTAGAGGGTAACATTAATTCCACTGCAGACAAACCTTATATTGGAATGATGTTATTATACAATATTTATTAAATAACATCTTTGGGAAGCCTTAACATATGCTAATGTATGCTCTTTTGTGAAAAAAATAAAATAATGATGAAATGAAATAAGCATTAAATAAATGGCACGCAACATTTGTATTATTTGAAGGGAACATTGAGGTATTGAAGGCAACGTTGATACATTAAAGAGACTGTTGATACATTAAAGGCAACATTGATAGAATTGGAGGCATTGTTGATACATTTGAAAGTAGCCTTGGATTATTTTATATTGTTGAATAAGGGAAACATCTTATATTATTTGTGGTAACCTATTACTTTGATACCGATATTTTTTTATCAGGCAACAATGCATTTTCTATGCACAAGAAATTTGTATTTACAAATGGAATGGTTTTTAGGGTTTTATGTTATAATCTCTACAATATTATTATGTATATTAAATGAGCAATGTTATGAATGGCCAACATTCTCATAGCTCTAGTTTTTTAATTGTTCCATGATATTTTTTTTCACAGCTGCAGTTGTAACAACATATGAATTTATGCAGCGTCAACCTTGTATGAATATTGGTACTATCCTCCTGGAAGCAGCTTTCTCTATATTTCTCTGGAGCGCATTCACCATTATTCTTTGCAGCTTTAACTTATACAACAGATGCGTTGATGAAATGTAATATTTCCAAGCAGAATCTCCATTGAATAACAATAGCGTTGCCATGAGATGTAAAAGCTACATTGAATAACAGTAGCGTTGCCATGAGATGTAAAAGTTGTGTTGAATAACAGTAACGTTGCCAAGAGATGTAAAAGCTACATTGAATAACAATAGCGTTGCGATGAGATGTAAAATTTGTGTTGAATAACAATAGCTTTGTCATGTGATGTAAAAGTTGCATTAAATAAATTACAACAATGTTAAATTTGGAATGGAACAACGTTAATGGTGTGGCCAGAATAAGTTCAGTGTTAACATTTAAAATTTTCCCAGCATAAATTTATAGAACAACACAATATTTCTCTTGCCAAATGATTATTTGGAGCAGCACGTTATTGCTCTGGTCGAACGATTTATCTGGAGCTTGTCAAACGTTTATTTGGAGCATCACATTATTTCTTTTGCCAAACGATTATTTGGAGCAACACATTATTGCTCTGGTTAAACGATTTATCTGGAGCAACATTTATCTGGAGCTTGTCAAACATTTATTTGGAGCAACACATTATTTCTCTTGCCAAAAGATTTATCTGGAGCAATGTTTATTCCACTTGGTTGGATGTTTATTTCTCTTGAAAGTTTATTACGATGCAATATTATTCATATATTGAACGTTTAATTCCTCTTGGATGTTTATTATATTATGCTGCAATGTTATTCATATTAGAAAATAGTGGTATCTCTATTGGAGAGCAGCCAGGTGGAATGGTTTTAATATATCGCAATGGGTTCATATAGTTTGCAATACCAATATCGTTGGAGCATTATCGTTGGACCCTATTCAATATGATTGGCACATATATATGTTTAATGCCTCTTTAATATCGTTAACACATGTATGTATTTAATATATATGCTCCAACTTTAATATATAAACTCCAGCTTTGCCATTAATGCTTATACTCAGACCTTGACATTAATATATTGGCAAATACTTCATATTTGTGGTGGTATAAGCAGAAGGCATCATATATTAATGTCTAGGCAGAATATATTGATGCTTCAATATTGGTATATGATATAAGATGCCTAGTCAATCTTTTTTGGGGCAACATTAAGATGGAATGGATGGCACTATTAATCTATTATAGAAGAGAGAATTACATGGAGTGAATTATTAATATATTTTAAAAGATTTAAATCTCGGTGTAATATGATTGTTTTTACTTTAATAAGCAATTTAGTGTAGTAGTGTTACTATTATTAATATTCTTCTTATGAGTTGTTTGCCCCAATTAGGGTTGTGGACAAGTTATTTTACACAATCATTCCTAGTGTAAACTACATATACATTGATTTATACATATTGGAGCAACATTCATTTTTGCAGATTTGTTGCCTATTACATACAGGATTATGGATATTTTCTTGGTGTGAAGCCCAAATTTTTTTGTTGATATTACATTTGAGATGTCTTGCCAAAAATCTCCTCTTTCTAAAGAGGAACTGGTTGGTCACTACCACTCCTTTCCATTGATGCCAAAGGGGGAGGTAGGTAGAGGTATGAGGTAGTTGAAGGCAGAAGAAGAATTTTCCTTTGTCCATGGCAATGAATTATTGTGTTGCCATCAATTCAAAAGGGGGATAATGTTAATAATATTGACATTGAAATCAAATGATCATGTTAAGGTCATTAATCTAATTGATGGGGGTTGACTGTGTTAACATTAATTTACATTTCTTGGAATGCAAAGGCTGAACGTGATGTGAAGTGCAAAGGCTATGTTAATCAATGTGAAGGCTAAACATTGTTAAATGGAACATAAAATATTGAGACACAAGCTGAAAAATATATGCTTTCATTGAACAAAAAATGTATGATACAAGCTAATACAAATTTGATTTGTCTCTTGTAATAATTACTGGTTGAGCTATTTTATTTCAACTCTAGTTTATGTTACAAATTGTTTTTAAAAGACCAAGAGACAATGTCTCATTTCATATTACTTCCAAGAATACAAACAACCAATATGGCTTGCTTATAAATTATACAATGTGGAATGGAAAAATAACTTTTGGAAGTGAAGTAGTCTGCATAAGAAGATTGATGAGCAACAACAGAAGAGGCACAAAGTTGAAAAGGAGAAGCAGTGCAATTAGTAAACATGACAGTAGAATTGTATATAAGGTAACCAATATTTGTGTCTTGATGTTGTGATTGAGATATTTATGAGCTTCCTTTGAGGTAGGAGCCTCTTGTAGGTTGGAGCCTACAAAAATATGATGTAATAAGGAGTAGTAGCTTGACTTCACATCACTTTCATCTTAAATTTGTGGTTTTCTCCTTTCGGAGTTTCCAGTTATATCTGGTGTCTTCATGTGTTGGCTCTTGAATTTTGTGTGAAGGTTCTAGAATTATTGATAAATATATCTACAAATCTATTTCTATGACACCTGAAAAATGAATTCAATAATAATATAACAAATACATAAACCATTAGTTGCATAAGAATAAAATTAAGTTGAGAAAAAGTAAATATTTTAAATTACTCATTCACCCCCCTCTCAGTAATTTCCAATCATAAATATCAATTGGTATCAAAGCAGATTTCCTCCAGTAACAACTGGAAGGAGGTCCTAAGTCAGTAAAATGGTTAGTTAAGAAGGATACTCAACAAATAAAGCCCCTCTATTTACGGGTACAAGCTATGCCTTATGGAAAGTGAGAATGAAGACATATTTAATGCATCTAGGAGTAGAAGTTTGGGTTGTTGTGATGACAGGATATGTAGAACCAAAAGAAACAACTAGTGACAAAGATGCAAACTGAATTTTATAGCTAATGTAAAAGCTATGAATGCACTTCTGAGTGGTCTATGTAATTTTGAATTTATCAAAGTAATGCATTGCGAGACAACCAAAGATATATGGGTTAAATTAGAAAATATTCATGAAGGAGATAAAAAGGTAAAGATGACCAAATTACAAATGTATAGAACGTAGTTTGAGACCTTAAAAATGAATGAAGACTAAGATATATCTAAATTATTTTTAAGAGGTGATGAAGTTGTAAATATCATGATGGGTCTAGGAGAAACAATCAACGAAAGTGTAATAGTTCAGAAAATATTGAGGTCATTACCTTCTAAATTCAATCCTAAGGTTTCAACTATAGAAGAGACAATAAACTTTGAGACTTTGAACATGGATCAACTACTTTGCTCTTTGACAACATATGAGATAATAGTTTGTAGATTTATGTGGTGTGGTTTTTGTGATTCAGGATTCGAATATTTCACAGTCTGCATTTTTTGTTGTCTATGTTTTGAGTCTAGAACAAGACTCATCCTCATGATTGATTTACAAAGAAGAGAAGTAGAAGGTATAAATATGGTATTGAGTGATGTGAAAGTGACTAGCAAACCAGCTCAAAATGAAAGAAAACAAGTTTTATTTATAATCCATTGTTAATTTTAATTTTAATTTTTTCCATGTTATTTTATTTTAGCTTAATAATGATTTATGGTTTTATTAATTATTGTTGATAAGTTATAATGTAAATTTTATGTAATATTTAATAAATATATATAATGATGTTATTGATTATTAATATAACACCTTTATGTTTTTAAATTATGTAATGAATTACATTTTTAATTCTATTTATTAAATTTTAATTTTTTTGTTTTAATGTTAAGGGTTAATCTAGTAGCTTCTTTTTTTGCTAGATTATTAAGCATGTGTTATTGTTAATGAGTTTTTTGAAAGAGGTAATAAATGTTATTTCTAATAATTTATTATATTTTTTATAAACTTCCAAAATATTATTTTGCTATCATTGCTTTTAATTAATGTTAATATATTTCCCAATAATAATTATCTTGTCTTTTAAATTAATGTTAATATATTCCAATAGATATTATTTATATTTGGTAATGATATTGTTTGATTTATTGTTTACCTAATATGTTTTCAAAATATGTAATGAGTTTTTTTTATTATTTATAATTTATTTTATAATTTTAATTTATTTTGTTTAGATAATATCTTATGTTTTATGTATTATATTATTAATGCTTAGATTTCTGTTTTTATTTAAGCCTATGCTATTGGATTATTATTAATATATTCACTTATGTAACTTAATTTTGCCTAGGTTAGTTCATGTTATTTAGCTTATATAAATGGTATTTCATAATAGAGCTTAATATTATTCTTAGGGCTATGAGAGTGATGGAGATGGCAACCAAGGATGGGTCCAAAGAAGGGAGGGGCTTAAAAAGGGGTGAGTTATAATTCATACTGGGAAAGAATCATGAGAGGTTTGAAAGGGAAATTTACGAGGGGGAGGGGAATGTGATTGAGGGACCAGGTTGGAGGGCGGGCATGATGCAGAATGGTAGGGTCGATGAGAAGGGGAGGGGAGCATTTTTATTCAATGTGGGGGAGAAGGGAGATCCAATTCCTACTAACTTCCAAGCCTCCATCTCTATTGATGTTGTGCGGGTGTTTGATGATTTCAAGAGCCTCCCGTACTTTATGCTTGAAATGATGTTTTTCAATGGCAATGACCTTTGCGTCTTCTAGGCAGATATGGTGGTTTGTCTTGCCTACATGCTCAACTAAAGATGAAGAACGAATTCTTTCATTACAAATATCTGCACCATGCTCTTTGAGCCTGATCTTAACGGACCTACTTGTTTCCCCAATATACTGTTCTCCACAAGAGCAATTGATCATATAAACGCCTTTCTGCTGGAGGTGCTCAAGGTTGTCCTTGACATATTTCATTCTTTGTTTAATAGTTATCAAGGGTTTGAATGAAGTTATGATATCTTTCTTCATGAGAACTTTAGCTAGCTTGTCAGTGACCCCACAAATGTATGGAAGGTAAGCATTAGCAGATGGTTGGTTCCTAGATTTATCTTTCTTACTTCTGGATTTGGCTTTCTGAATGGCTTTAATGATGTTTTTATTATTGTATCCCAAGCTAGTAAATACTTTCTTTAAGTAAGTAATCTCTTGCTCAATGTGGGTATCGTCCGATATTATACATGCTCTAGTAAAAAGGGTTTGAAGAACACCCATTTTTTGAGCTGGGTGGTGGTGTGAATCAACATGAAGGTAATTATCAGTATGAGGCTTCTTTCTAAATACTTTGTGTCCTAGGGTACCATCCTTGTTTCTAATGAGGAGGATATCAAGGAATGGTATGCAATTATTCTCCTCAACCTCCATTGTAAACTTAATGTCCTTAGACATGCTATTGAGGTGGTTTTAAAAGTTATTAAGTTCTTCCTCCCCACGAGGCCAGTCAACACTGGTGTCGTCCATGAACTTGATCCAAAACTTGGGTTTTAGAAGATAGGTGTCTAGAGCTTTCTTTTCAAAATTTTCCATGAAGAGATTGGCTACAATAGGTGAAAGAGGTGGTCCCATAGCCACTCCCGAAGTTTGCTCAAATATTTCCCCTTGGAAAGTGAAGAACGTGGAACGGAGACAGATTTCAACCAGTTTCGCAGTTTGGGGGTCCGCCACTTCTTTAACTACTTGGATTGCTTCATCTAGGGGAATATTGGTGAAGAGCTGGACCACATCAAAACTAAAAATTTTATCTCTAGGATTTAGCTTAGCGCGTTTAATGAACTCGACATTTTGATTAGAGTCTTTGATAAAAGAGTTGGTTTTACCAACTAGAGGAGCTAGGGTGTTGGCGATATACTTTGCTAATTCGTATGTGGGAGCTCCAATAGTATTGAAAATAGGTTTGAGGGGGACATCAGTTTTATGAATCTTAGGGTCCCTATAAATATGAGGTGTAATTTCAGTGTCGGGGGTAAGACACCTTTTCAGCTTCTCATCTAGGTTGGTATTTTTAATGGCTTTTTTGACTAGCCTTGTAATTTTTGAGATGGGGTTTTTTTCAAGTTTTTTGTAGCCACCACTATTATGTAGGTGGTATTTCATTTTGTTTATGTATTCATCACGATTCATCACCACAATGGCACCTCCTTTGTCGGCCTTTTGAATGGCAATGTCATTATTATTTCTCAGGCTTTTTAGGGCTTTCGGCTATTCATGGTTTAGATTGCTTTTTGGAGGCTTGGCTCTTCTCAGGATGACGATGCACTCCTGTCTAATAAGTTCTTTATCTTCATCATTGAGAGCTTTGATTCCATCTTCAAGGCTGCAAATGATTTCTTCGTTAGGAATCTGTTTGGGGGTTACGACAAAATTGAGTCCTTTGTCAAGGACTTTGGCTTCTTCCTTTTTCAATTCGTAAGAGGAGATATTAATAAATTTTTTATTAGATTTATTGTGAGAACTGTTTTTTATGATTTTGTTATCTGATATATTCTCTATATCATCTTTTAAGTTATTGTCCATTGTATCAAATCTCATTGTATTATTATCTAGTTTACTATTTATTCTATTCTATTATTTATTGTTTAGGATATTAATGTTTTCATCTAAAATATTTTTATCCATATTGTTTATCTAAAATAATGTAAGTATTGCTTAAACTATTATTTTGGTTCTCGCTAATATCATTCCCACATGATTTATTTCTTGTTTTATTGTTATTAGTTTCATCGTTATGATTTATATTGTTTTTTAGAACTTCGTGTCCCATCCCTATTTTTTCATTAGGTGTGTTATTTAACCGCAGAGAGTTACTTACCTTATTGAGTTGAGAATTCCAAAAGGGAAGGCAGTCACTAGAGAGGTAGCTTTTAAGGCAGACAAGTCCATAGAAGAAAATGAATGTTCATGCTCAGGTTCTGATGAAGAAGAAGAAAAATTTGTCAGAAGGTTGAATAAAGGTATAAGTAAGTACAAAGCAAATTTCCATTTAAGTGTTTTAATTGTGAAAGAGTATTATGCTTCAAAATGTTCTTATAAGAAAGAAGAAAATCAACCTAAATGGAAAGAGAAGAACAAGTTTAATAAAATGCAAAAAGATAGAAAATTTAAAAGAAAAAATTTCTATGCTTAAGAAGATAACTGTGTATCTGAAGTTCCAATGAATCCTCTAGTGAAGATGGAACCAGTGAATTCATGTTGATGGCCTTGGAAGAACTTGAAAAGGATTGTTAGGAATGTGAAGAAGAATAGGAAGGAGAGGTAGACCTTGAGGGGGAGTTTATCAGTGCCCGAGATGAAATAGAAAGGCATAAACTAATGAATAGAAAGCAAAAGGAGATCTTATTAACATATGTAAAAGAAGAATCAAATCCAGAAGACATTATCAAGTTGAAAGTTGAACTTGAAAAAGCAAAGAAGGTGGATGACATTTTGATGCAACAAATAAAAGAGAAAATCCAGCAGTGTGAAATATTGGAAGAAGAGGTTGTAAGTTTAAAGAAGAAGCTAGAAAAGGCTCAAATTGAACTAAACATGAATATTCAACAGATAAAAGGGTCTGAAAAACTAGATGTGACATTAAATGGTTAGAGGTCTCCACTCATAAAGACTGGGTTAGACTATGAACTAGAATCCAGTAAATCCAAGGCAGCAGATAAAAAAACGTCACCTTTGTAAAAGCTGCTAGGGGAGAGGATGATATCTCACATCAATGTGAGAACAAAAATTTGAGCAACACCAATGTCAAATGAACAACTACAAAGAAACATTTCCCAAAAAGTACAGAAGGCAAAAGGAATGGATAATCAAACAAAAATCTATTAGAAACCATACTTCTTTAGGAGATAGGATTATCAAATATCAAGATGGATAGATTCTCAAACAACGTCCACTGCTGTAAAAATTATAGAGCTTATGTCAGAAAAATTGATTTGGGAAATTTTAAGAGAAGAAAGAATGGATTCATAAACATTAAAACAAACATGAATGTAGACAAAAAATCATTTTCTCCTCTCCTTGATATCATTAAATGTTTCTATTATCACAAATTTGGGCACAAGTCATATGAATGTCATAAAAAAGACAATAGATTAACATTTTAGAATATTTATAAAACAAATGGATGCATGCAATGGAGAAAGAAGCTAGAAGAAAAGAAACCTGATAAGTGTGACCTAGTTTTGTATGCTAAAGGTCAAAACAATAAATGGTATGTGGACAGTGGCTACTCTAGACATATGACAAGAGATAAAAGCAAGTTTTTTTCCCTGGATGAAAATAAAATTGGAAATGTCACATTCGACAATGTTGAAGTAGGAATAATTAGAGGAAAGGGTATAGTTAGTCTGAACAAAGGAAGATGAAAAGATCAAGATGTTCTATTTGTAGATGGTCTAAAACATAATTTGTTGAGTGTAAGTTAGATGCCTGGCAAAGGTTGTGATGTTCTCTTTAGAGCTCAAGTCTGTGAAATCAAGTCAACATCTACAGGGAAGATTTTGGCTAAAGGAGTTTGAACTAAAAATAATGTATATATATATTGAAGGAAGAGAGTGAAGAATGGTACATCAACAAATAATATAAATCTTGGCTATGGCATAGGAGATTAGGGCATCTCAATTTTGATCACATCATTAGAATGAGTAAGAAGAGAGCAGTTAGAAATCTACCAACATTAACGAAGCCTCAAAACACTATATGCAAATCATGTCAAATGGGTAAACAAACATGAAAATCATTCAAAGTCAAAGATAAACTATCAAGTAGTAAGTCTTTGCAACTATTTCAAATGGATTTGTGTGGGCCTTCAAGAACAGAAAAGCTAGGAGGAGAAAAATATTTCATGCTGGTAATCGATGACTATTTGAGATTGACTTGGGTGGAATTTCTTATAAATAAGTCAGAAGTATTTGAGAAGTTCAAAATATTCTAGGCATTGGTAGAAGATCAAATAGGGTGCAAGATAAAGTGCATAAGGTCAGACAGAGGAGGTGAATTTACCTCAAATGAGTTTGCAGACCTATGTAATGAATTTGGCATAAAATGACAATATACTATTGCAGACACACCTTAACAGAATGGAGTTGCAGAAAGACAAAACATATCTATTCAGCAAATGTCTAGAGCCATGATACAAGAAATAAAAATTCCTCAAGCCTATTGGGAAAAAGTGCTACATACAACAATACATATTCTCAATCAAACATTTTAAAGTATTTGGGAGTAAGTGATATATAAAAAATAATGATGAAAAGCTAGGAACGTTTGATGCTCGATCAGATGAGGCAATATTTTTGGATATTCATAAAAAAGTTAAGGGATATAGATGTTATAATATAATACTGCATAAGATTGTGGAATGCGTAGATGTAAAAGTTGACGAAGAGCTACCTAATAAGAAAAAGAACACATGTTTTATCAATCCTCCTGGAGATCATCATCATCATGTCAGTGAATAAAATGAAGTATAAAATGAAGAATTAGAAGATACATAGACTCATTCAAAAGGACCCTTAAGACACGCTCAAAAGAATCATCATGAAAATCAAATTATTGGAGATAAAAATGAAGTAGTACAAACAAGGAGGTAACTAGTAGAAAAATCTGAGCAAGTTCATATAATTATGTTGTTATAGATAGAGCCAAGGAACTTTGATGAGGCAAGTAAAGACAAAAGTTGGATAGATGCTATGAAAGAGGATTTAGACAAAATTGAGAAGAATGAGACTTAGGAACTAACGCCAAGACCTATCAGAAAGAATGTCATTGGCACAAAGTGGGTATTCAAAATTAAGATGAATGAACAGGGTCAAGTTGTTAAAAAAAAAATCCAGACTAGTGCTTAAGGGTTACTCATAAGCGGAAGGCCTTGATTATGAAGAGACTTTTGCACCATTTGTGAGACTGGAGGCAATTAGGATGTTTTTGACCTTTTTGTGCTACAATGATTTCAAGGTAACCAAATGGATGTGAAATATTCTTTCCTAAATGGTAATCTTGAGGAAGAAGTCTATATGGAACAACCTGAGGGTTTTGAATTATCACATAAGCCTAACTATGTCTACAAGTTAAAGAAAGCACTATATGGTCTTAAAAAAGCACCACGGGCGTGGTACTCTAGACTGGACAAGTACCTTCAAAAATAGGTTTCAAGAGAGGAGGAGCTAATAGTAATATGTACATAAAGGTTGAAGGAGATGAATTATTGATCATAGTTGTGTAAGTAAAATGGTTTGCTCAAGATATGAAGATCAAGTTCGAAATGTCAATGATTGAAGAGCTTACCTTCTACCTAGGGCTCCAAATCCTACAAAATCCTGGAGGCATAATCATTTCTCAAGATAAATACCTAAGAGATATGTTGAAAAAGTTCCAAATGGAAGACAGTAAACATGTCTCAACCCCCATGACAACTGGATGCAAGCTACGTGCATATGATGAATCACTTGATGTGGATAAAAGGATTTACGTATCTATGATAGGAAGATCGCTATACTTAACAACTTCTAGACTAGATATAATGTTAACAGTATGATTAATGGAAATATACCAATCAACACCTAAAAAAATTCATCTATTAGCAACAAGAGGATATTCAGATATTTGAAAGGGACTACAGGCTATGGATATGGTATCCAAAAGGTATACACAATGCAAATTGGGCCAGTTGTATGGATGATAGAAAAAGTACAAGTGGTGGTGCATTCTACCTAGGAGTGACTTTGGTTGTTTGGTTAAGCAAGAAACAATCATCATTTTTTCTATCTACAATAGGAGCGAAATACATAACAGTTGCAGCGTGTTGCACACGTGTTGTGGATGAAACCGACACTATAGTATATGAAGTAAATTTTAATGAACCTATATCTATCAAATGAGACAATACAAGTGCAATAAGCATTTCAAAAAATCTTGTGCTCCATTCAAAGACTAAGCATATACCTATAAATTACCACTTTCCTGGAGAACAAGTAGGTTAGAAAACATTGAAGATTGACTACATACCCACAAAAGAAGAAATAGCATAGATAATCATTTGAATATTTGAGAAACAAGTTAGGGATAACAAACTATCTTCACTAAAGTGACTTCAAAAGGAGAACCTAAAATATTACAATGTATGAAATTGAGTACGCTCTAAGGGGGGGATTGTAGGAGCAGGAAGGAGTAATGAAAAGGAACAAGAGGCATATGATTATGTCAATAATTTGAAGTAGTTAAGAAGAAGCAAGAACAAAAGCATCATCAAATTGTGAGATCAAGCCACTTTCTTCATGAGCTAGAAACATCAATCACGTTCACCATTCAAAGTCCATTCTTTAATGATTTTTTTTTTGTACACATGTATATATCGTGTACATAAACTTGTAAATAAATATTTTCAAGTATACATAGTACTGCTAAGACATTTGCATATCCATTAAAAGCATGTTAGAATATAAGCCTAACTTACTGTATAATTGCATCATCATTTTATTCTCAAAATTCTTCATATTCTGATAAATCCAAGTGTTTATATGAAATGTATCAATGTACACTAGGATGATCCCTGTATTTAACTTCCATTTGATCTATGAAAACTTGAGATCCATCCAAATATTTACATGGAAGCAAAAGCAAAGGTATTGCCATCAAGCGGAGGAGAAGATTTTATATATTTTTATGTTTGGTTTATAGAAGCATTCATCATGAAGCATCATGAGATATACATCTGAACCATATTATTTTCAATCTCTATGTGAAGACATCTATCTCAGCAACTAATCAAATTTTGTATTAATGTAAAGGATAATTTCATGTACATATCCTTTATGATTTCAAGAGATTGCTATTGAAATGACAATGGTTCTGCAAGTAATAAAGTTACATTGCTACATTTCACTGCATTAGTAGGATTTATCTAAATCCTTGAGCACAGTTATTATGAACACAAAGATTTGGATGCAAGAAGATTTAAAGTGTATTCATTATCAATAAAAGAAATTTCTTGAAAAGCTTCAACATCATAGTTGAAGAGAATAAACTCCTATATCAGTTGAAGATCCACCATCTCATAAGGATTTGAATGAAGAATAAATACATCATGAGCCTATAGTTATTCTTAAGCATAACATTTAAATTGAAAGAGGAATCTTCTTAACATGAGGCTATGTTTCAACAATTTTTTTTTTTTATAAAGATCTATTTATTGGCAAAAGAAGAGATTGCATCATAAGAAGAGGGCATTCTCCATATCTATAAATGTTGTAAAAATAAGGCTTATCTCTCACATAGCACACAAATGAACAAACATTCTCTGTAGTTACTCAAATGTATTTTTCAAAGGCATCCAATACTAAGAGAATTTCAATAGCACCAAAGTCTTGAACAAGAAATCACAGATGCATGCCATTGAAAGAGGCATCACCAATTAACTACATGCATTGAAAAGTTTCAAAAAGAAAAAAATGAAGAACCCTAAAAAGATTAGGAAGACTAAGAGAGTAAGTAAGCATCTCAAAGAAGGAAATGGCAACCCAAAAAGGGAATTTGAGAGCTCAAAATGATGCTCATATGTAATGGTAAAAATGAACACTCACACTTAAAGTATCACAAGGAAGAGTAACCACTATGTGGTTAGGAATATCATTATAGGTTTTCAGAGTTTTGATCATAACGAAAATGGGAGCAGAGATGGCAGGAGACAAAAAATAAGATAATGAATACCAACAACCATATAGTCCAGTGATATACATTTCATATATTCCTAATTAAATTATTCAATGGTGTATTACACTAAATCTAAATTAAGCCATGACCATTCCAGTGATATACATTTCATATATTCCTAATTAAATTATTCAATGGTGTATTACACTAAATCTAAATTAAGCCATGACCATTAGAGAGCTATGAACATTTTGATGTTGCATTAATACACACATGGAATTAACAATATTGGAACAATTGTAATCCTTTTGACCGGTAACGGAATTAGAGAGTAACATTAATTCCACTACAGACAAGCCTTGTATTGGACTGATTTTATTATACAATATTTATTAAATAACATCTTTGGGAAGCGTTAGCATATGCTAATGTATGCTCTTTTGTGAAAAAAATAAAATAATGATGGAATGAAATATGAATTAAATAAATGGCACACAACATTGGTATTATTTGAAGGCAACATTGAGGTATTGAAGTCAAGGTTGATACATTAAAGAGAGTGTTGATATATTAAAGACAACACTGATAGAACTGGAGGCATCCTTGATACATTTGAAGGTGGCCTTGGGATTATTTGATATTGTTGAATAAAGGAAACATCTTATATTATTTGTGGTGGCATATTACTTTGATATTAACATTTTTTAGGCAACAAGGTATTTTCTTTGGACGAGAAATTTGTATTTACAAATGGAATGGATTTTAGGGTTTTATGCATTAATATGGGCAATATTATGTATATTAAATGCTCAATGTTATGAATGGACAAAGTTCTCATAGCTCCAGTTTTTTAATGGTTCCATGATATTTTTTTCACAGCTGCCGTTGTAACAACATATGAATTTATGCAGCATCAACCTTGTATGAATATTGGTACTATCCTCCTGGAAGCAACTTTCTCTATATTATTTCTCTGGAGCGCGTTCCACATTATTCTTTGCAGGTTAACTTATACAACAAATGCGTTGATGAAATGTAATATTTCCAAGAAAAATCTCCATTGAATAACAATAGCGTTTCTATGAGATGTAAAAGCTACATTGAATAACAGTAGCGTTGCCATGAGGTGTAAAAGTTGCGTTGAATAACAACAGCGTTTCCATGAGATGTAAAAGCTACATTGAATAACAGTAGTACTGCCATGAGATGTAAAAGTTGTGTTGAATAACAGTAGCGTTGTCATGAGATGTAAAAGTTGCATTGAATAAATTACAACAGTGTTAAATTTGGAGTGGAACAACGTTAATGGTGTGGCTAGAATAAGTTCCGGGTTAACATTTGAAATTTTCCCAACATTAGTTTATGGAACAACACAATATTTCTCTTGCCAAATGATTATCTAGAGCAAAAAATTATTCCTCTGGTCGAACGATTTATCTGGAGCTAGGTCAAACGTCTATTTGGAGTAGCACATTATTTCTCTTGCCAAACAATTATTTGGAGCAACACAATATTTCTCTTGCCAAACGATTATTTGAAGCAGCACATTATTGATCTTGTTAAACGATTTATGTGGAGCTTGTCAAACATTTATTTGGAGCAACACATTATTTCTTTTGTTAAACGATTTATCTGGAGCTTGTCAAACATTTATTTGGACCAACACATTATTTCTCTTGCCAAAAGAATTTTCTGGAGCAATGTTTATTCCACTTGGTTGGATGTTTATTCCTTTTGGAAGTTTATTTTGATGCAATGTTTTTCATATATTGAACATTTATTCCTCTTGCATGTTTATTATATTATGTTGCAATGTTATTCATATATTAGAAAATAGTTGTATCTCTACGGGAGAGCAGCCAGGTGGAATGGTTTTAATATATCGCAACGGGTTCATATAGTTTGCAATACCAATATCATTGGAGCATTATCATTGGGTTCATTATCATTGTAGCCTCTTCAATATGGTTGGAACATATATATGTTTAATGCCTCTTCAATATCGTTGACACATATAAGTATTTAATATATATGCTCCAACTTTAATATATAAACTCCTGCTTTGGCATTAATGCTTATACTCAGACCTTGGCATTAATATATTGGCACATACTTCATATTTGTGGTGGTATAATTTAAAGCATCGCAGAAGGCATCAGATATTAATGTCTAAGCAGAGGATATTAATGTTTCAATATTGGGATATTAATGTTTATATTAATGTTTCAATATTGGGATATTTTTTTGTGTAATTTATGCTACTTCTATTATTATACAAAAAGGGTTACAAAAAGCTTACATCCGCCATGCTGAGATGGTTACAGCTGGACATTAACGCTGGAAGAAAGAAGCTACCATAACACCGACCATGACTGAAAGACTGAGAGACTGAAAGACTGTAAGACTGACAATTGAACACATACCGGAACCCATTGAAAGCCAGACCGCTAGACACATGCCAAAACTCCCTATCCCGGCCTTTGCGAGGAGATACATACAGACATAGATATACCAACAGACATAGATACATGTATAGACTGACTTCGACTTGAACCGACCTGAAATGAACAAGACTATCCCACAACAAACACTGCGCACTATGGCAACCGAGCACACGACCTGAAACCGCAGAAGCGACCTCCAAAACAGCAAGGAGACGAGCTCAAGCATCCACGGAGGTGGATGGTTGCTCCTCAACAATTCTGCAACCATACTGATTGGACGCACTCGAATCTGTGTAAGGAGCATCATCCTTTGCTGGCTCGCTTGGTCCCGCCACCGCACCCGAGGCTTCCGCAGGCTGCAGTCTTGGACATTGAACAGGAGAAGGTGGCCGTGGCTCCGCAGGGACCTCTGGAGAGGCTGCGTGTTCACACTTCTCAATCCGCACCGATACAAAATAAGTGGCATTATCCAGGGAACATGGGAACCGAAAGCGGGTTGAGGGGTGAGAGCTGTGCGAGCACGCAGCTGCACGGCCTCGGCCTCTTCCTCTGCCTCGGCCCCGCCTTGCCCCATGGGAGCTGACTTCTTCAAAGGGGGAATCCAATGAGGGTGAGGAGCGCTGAGGGGAAGCTCTTCCTCTTGCGCCTCCCCTAGACCCACCCCTGCGACTGCTAAGGCGGAGCCGTTCACGCGGCATTCTGGAGCAACGCTGCAAAAAAGGCTACACAAAAAAATAGTTTGCCCCTCGCCACAGTTCACAAAGAACCAATTGACCTTGTCCAGAGGCGGAATAATGCACAGAAGCACGAAAGGCGACGAATAAACCTTTGAAAAAACGCAGAGGGGCGGGGCGAAACTTACCACCGAGAACTAAATCGGAGAGTCACCCTGAGCGCCGAGGGGCGCAATGCAAACATAGACTAGAACAAACTGTAGCTGGTAGACGAGAGAGCCAGGGCGCCCCAAGGAAGAGACCAAGGCCTTCTGAGCAGAGGGCCGAGGTCTGAACCTTAGAAACCGCTGCCAAGGCTCAATCGTCAGCGTTAACGCGTAGGAGCAAATCATCCAAAACCAAATGAAACAATGAAAAGACCTCAGAGGCTACCTACCTAGCAAAGGCTGGTTCTTAAAGACCCATGGATCGACATTCCAAACGCTGAACATTCCAACGCAGGCCGACTGCACGCAGAGCACCGGAGAGGCGAATCGAATGACAGAAATAGAGCAGCTAACGGCAAGTTGCAGGCCCGTATTAAGTGCTGCATTGATTGTATCAGGACGGGGGTGGCAGGCCCGTAGATCGCCTCTACATCTGGCGGATCTGGGCTGCCACTTGCCCAACGGGGAGGCCACCCCCTCATTAATAACCCAATTAATCACCCGCAGCCGGGGATTGAATGTCCTGAATTGCCAAAGAGTGGCATTCCTGTTGGAGTTGAATATCCTCTGAGTCATTGAGAGTGCCTGAGTAGGGAGGGCGATTCAGGTCAACTCCTTGGTTGGCCAATCGATCTGTTACCTTGTTGGTGGAACGCTTTACATGCTTAAAAATGATGCTGTTGGGACTCCTGAGCCTTTCCTCCAGTGTTTCGAGCCTGCTGAGCAATCTCTAACTGGAGGAAATTTTGGCAGGTGAGGTTCCTGCTTGAATTCGAGTTGCTGCATTGATGAGGATCAGGGAGTCTCCCTCTGCTTCTAGCGGGTAGTAACCGTGTTGATCAGCAATGCATATTCCTTTCCATAAGCTTTCCATTTCCGCGACATTATTAGTGTCTTTGCCTATCGAACCATAGAATATGTGCTGGACTATACCTCTGTCATTTCTAATTACTCCTCCATAACCTGCTGGTCCTGGATTCCCTTTAGCTGCACCATCAAATTTCAATTTGAAAGAGGATATGGCGGGGGGGGACCAATGCACTGGGGAGACGAACTTGGGAGAGGGTCTGGAGAGATCAGAGGGGGCGCAGGATAGCTTAAGATTCCATGAGTTCCAGATGAGCTGCTCTTGAGGGGAGGTTGGCCAATCGGTTTCTTGCCATGACTGAGGCGCCAAGGTTTCTTGGATATTTTGCTTTAAGAGAAGCCAGAGGATTTCATAAGGACGTTTACTATTGTTGAAGACTCTGTTGTTCCGTTCCTTCCATAAGGTCCAGTAAAGAAACTCTGGAATGAGATTCCATAAAGAATTCAGAATGGGGCTTTGATACGGAAGCTTGGGCCAGGTTCTCAGCGTGTTTGCTATGTCCCCCTGACGGTTTCCTACTCTCTGATTACATTGGTCGATTTGCTCCCAAAGCTGAGCCGCAAGTGGGCAGGTCTCCATAAGATGCAGAATGGTCTCCGATTGGAGAGAGCAGTTTGGGCATCTTGAGGGGCCAATGAAGCCCCTTCTTTGCAAATTGTCCCTGGTGAGGATGCGCTTTTTTCTTAAGAGCCATAGAAAGGTAGAAACCTTGGGCCAGAGTTTGGACTGCCAGATGTTATTCCATAGCTGATATTTATCGGTATGGCCTTGCGCATAACGCAAAGTATAAGCTTCTTTGGTAGTGAAGGTCCCTTTTGTCGAATTTCCCCACCTCAGTTTGTCCTGCTGGTTTGACTGCTTGATTTTCTTGTGACTTAGCTCTTGTTCAATGTCTGCGAAGGTCTCACCATGCCAATCCGCCTGCCAAGAGCTTGCGGGCTTCCACTGTTGGTAATCTTGAGTCTCTTGCTGCTGCCAGAACTGAGAAACATTAACAAGATTGGTGCGCTGCATATGGGTCTGCTAGAGGGGTTTATGGAAAATTGAGGCAAGTTTTGGGAGCTGCTGCCAGGAATCCTCCCAAAATCGCGCCGAATTCCCTGAGTGAACTTCCCAAAAGCTGTTCTCCTGGATGAAGGCACTATGAATTTTAGCTGCGTTCCAAATCATGGAGCCTGAGATACTAGGACTGATTCTGATTAGTTCATCCCAATGACTTCCAGGCGCATATTTGGCTTGCTAGAGCTTTGCCCAAGGAATGTGTGGTTTTACTAACCAATTCCACCATACTCTTGCTCCCATGGTGTCGTTGCTATGAAGGGGATCCCGTAGGCCTAGTCCACCATTGGATTTCAGTTGGTAGGCTTCTGTCCATTTAACAAGGGCCCATTTCCTGTTGAGCCCTATAGATCCCCATAGAAAATTCCTTTGAAGGTTACGAATTGCTTTGAGGACCCATTTGGGAGCGGCTAATATAGAAAAGAGATAAAGAGGCATAGCTTGGAGGACGGATTTGAGCAGAATGAGTCGACTGGCTATGTTGAGCGATCTGTAGGTCCAGGAGGAAAGTCTGGCTTCCAATTTTTCCAGCAGCATACGCCAAGACGCATGCTTGAGAGCAGAGACCATTAGGGGGGCGCCCAAGTATTTGGATGGAAGCGTAGCAATGGAGAATCCAAGGATGCGTGCAAAATTTCTTTGAGTGGAGACAGGGGTGTTGAAGAAGAAGAGTTGGGATTTGGATGCATTGATCGAGGTTCTAGAGGCTTCAGAGAATAGCTCAAGCAGTGCTTTAAAGGTTTTGGCTTCGGAAGACGATGGATGACCAAAGAGCATCGTGTCATCAACAAACTGTTGATGGGATAAGGGGGGGAGTCCATGAAGCACAATGCCTTTGATCGCTTGAGAGGAAACAACATGATGAAGGAGACGACTGAGTCCTTCTGCCACAAGAACAAAGATGAAGGGGAAAGGGGGTCCCCTTGGCGTATGCCTTGCGATGAGCGGAAGGGCAGAGACGTCGAGCCATTGAGTAGAACTAAGAAGCAGGGAGATGAGATGAGATTCATAATCCAGCGGGTCTAGGTGGCATTGAAGCCGAAGGCTAGCAACATTTGATGAATATATTCCCAACTGAGCTTGTCAAAAGCTTTGGAAAGATCAAGCTTCATTATCATGCCTGGTTTTTTAAGGATTTTTAAGGAGTGGATCACCTCATTAGATAGGATAATGCCGTCCATTATCTGGCGCCCCTCGACGTATACCATCTGTTCTGGAAGGATGAGAAGAGGTTTGAGCCTATTTGCCACCACTTTGGAGATAAGTTTATAGATTACATTACAGAGGGCAATCGGCCTAAATTTGTCAGGCGTATTTGCTTCTTCCCCCTTAGGAACCAGAGCAATGAAGGTGGAATTGAGGGAGGGTAGGAGCCAGTGCATAGAGCGAGATTCTTCCACCAATTCCCAAACTTCGGTACTAATTAATTCCCAGAACTCATGAAAGAAATTGGAGGTGAAACCATCAGGTCCAGGAGCCTTACCATCTTTTAGCTGAGCCATTGCTTCTTCTACCTCTTGCATGGAAACTGGTTTTAGTAAATTTTGATTGTGGTCTTCCGTGATTAGCTTGGGGATGTGCTGCGTGACTGCTCTGATGGCTGCTGATCTACTCCTTGTTTGTTCTTTGAGCGCTTCCTGGAAGTAATCCTTGAGTTCCTTTTCCATGTCTTCATGCTTTTCTAATTTCTCCCCTTGACTATTGTTAATGAAAGCAATATTGTTGTGCATTCGTCGTTGAATAGTGGAACGATGAAAGAATTTTGTATTCTTTTCCCCTTCCTTTAGCCATCTTATTCTGGACTTTTGGCGCCAAAGGATTTCCTCTTGTAACCTTCGAGCCTCTAGTTCTGTCCAGAGGGATTGCTCCTTGTTTGCAAGTTCTTCTGTTTTGCCCTCTAGGATAATGGCTTGCTGAAGCGTACACATATTCTGCTCCAATTTTTGCCGGGAGTCCATAATGTTCCCAAATTGGGTTTTGTTCCAGACTTTAAGCACTTGCTTGAGGTGTCTGAGTTTCTGTTGGAATTGGAACATCTTTGCACCTGCTGGGGGGGAAAATGATCTCCATGCCGCTCGAACCACCTCTTTAAAGTCGGGATGAATGGACCAGAAGGCTTCAAAGCGGAAAGGCCGATTGCAGTGTTTACCCGGATGCGTCCATTGCAACATTATGGGCCAGTGATCCGAGCCGCCTTGAGGTAAAATGGAGGCGTGAAAATCTCCTCCCAGATGAATAGCATTTCAATATTGGGATATTAATGTTTATATTAATGTTTCAATATTGGTATATGATATAACATGCCTAGTCAGTTTTTTTGGGCAGCATTAAGATATATTGGATGGTACTCTTAATATATTATAGAGGAGAGTGTTACATGGAGTGCCTTATTAATATATTCCAACAATTTTAAATCCTAACCCTAGAATATGATTGCTTTCACTTTAATGAAGCAATTTAGTGTAGCAATGCTACTATTATTAATATTCTTCTTATGAGTTGTTTGCCCCAATTAGGGTTCTAGACAAGTTATTTCACACAATCATTCCTAGTGTAAATGACATACACATTGATTTATACACATTGGAGCAACATCCATTTTTGTATATTTGTTGCTTATTACATAAAATGTTATGGATATTTTCTTGGCGCTAAACACAATTTATTTTGTTGCATATTACATTTGAGATGTCTTGCCAAAAACCTCCTCTTTCTGAAAAGGGAATGGTTAGTCACTACCATTCCTTTCCATTGATGCCAAAGGGGGAGGTAGGTAGAGGTATGAGGTAGTTGAGGGAAAAAGAATAATTTTGCTTTGTCCATGATAAGGAATTGTTGTGTTGCCATCAATTCAAAAGGGGGAGAATGTTGATAATATTGTCATTGAAATCAAATGATCATGTTAAGGTCATTAACCTAATTGATGGGGGTTGATTGTGTTAAGATTAATTTACTTTTCTTGGAATGCAAAGGCTAAAAGTGATGTGAAGTGCAAAGGCTATGCTAATCAATGTGAAGGCTAAACATTGTCAAATGGAACATAAAATATTGAGACACAAGATGAAAAATATATGCTTTCATTGAACATAAAATGTATGATACATGTTAATACAAATTTGATTTGTCTCTTGTAATCATTACTGGTTGAGCTGTTTTATTTAAGCTCAAGTTTATGTTACAAATTGTTTTCAGAATTGAAAATGAAGAGACAATCTTGTGAACAGTTTTTAGAAGACCAAGAGACAACGCCTCATTTTATATTCCTACAAAGAATAGAAACAACCAATATGGCTTGCTTATAAAATATATAATGTTGAATGGAAAAAGTGTTAATTTTTCTTAGGGCGACATTTTTTCTTTACTTTGATAATTCATTTCACCATTAATACTTTAAGTTCACCACATTTCATCCTTACATTATTTAGATATGGACCATTATACATAAGAATATTCAACTACATAGAAATAAACAACATCACCATCATCATCAATGCAACATAACATAAAATGAGCAATAGAAGAAAGCATGCACACATATAGAGACACCAAGATTGGTCTGAGACCAGGGTAAAACCCACTATGGGGAAAACCTTTGCAAATCTCCTTTGTAGATCGTCATCAAATGATGTAGCAAAATAGAGTACAATGATCCATAACTTTATCTATGCAGGAAAACAATAATGATATCTATGAAACATATATAATAATGCTAGAAATTAGAATCCTCATACTGATGGTTGTAATGTGTTGTCACAAATGATGTCAACTATTGTATACTGTTGTCGTTGTGTTGAAAATTGATCACTGAAGCCAACTGATGCCAAGATGTCAAAACCCTAGATTTGAACTGGGTCGCCCTCATCAACACTATTTGTGAGTGATCGAAACTTTTGGGTCGCTCTCATGTATGTAATATGCGAGCGACTTTAACTGCAGAGTCACTCCTAGGAGGTCTCTATGCATGTGACTCTGGAACTGAACTACAAAGACACAAATTCGCTCCCTAGCCGGGCTATACGAGCGATCGACAAACCAAATTCGCACCCTTTTTGAGTTGTGCGAGTGACCGAGATGACAAGGTTGCTCCGAGGGCTACCTGTTGCGAGCGACCAGGGACTGAACCTTCCGATCTGCCTCTGAACCCATAGTCGCTCCTATAATCCTCTGTGTCAGCATCCAAGGGTATATAGTCGCTCTCATAGGCTTGTGTGCTAGCAACCAGGGACCAAAATTCCCTGTTCTATACCAGCGATCGAGATCTAGAAGACCCTAACCTAGAGCGAACCTTTCGCTTGTAATTTCAGACCCAGAAAGGTCCCCCAAAGTGGTTGACAAAGACACTTGAAAGTGTTCATCTTGATGAGGTTGGAAAGGCAGGAACTAGAAATTCAACTCGACAAAATGGAGGTGAAGTAGATGACTCTGATTACCTGTTGATATGGATGTTTCTTATGATTGTGAATTGAATTTGTCTATATATTTTGAACCAACTTCCTTCAAAGAAGTTGCTTCTCTTGATGAATGGAAAGAAGCAATTTAAAAGGAGTATGATGCCTTGATAAAGAATGGCACTTGGAAGTTGGTTGATCCTCCATTGGGAACCAAACCAATTGCCTACAAGTGGGTCTACAAGAACAAGTATAAAGCTGATGGCTCACTTGACAAGCACAAAGCCAGGCTTCTGGCAAAAGGTTTTGCACAGAATGAAGGGGTTGATTATGAGGAGACTTTTGCCCCCACAGCAAAATGGGCTACCATCCAGAAACTCTTTGCCCTAACAGCTCAGAACGGTTGGAAAGTCCATCAAATGGATGTAAAAATTGCTTTCTTGAATGGAGATCTAAAGAGAATGTTTTATGTCCCAGCCTGAAGGATTTGCTGTAAAAGGACATGAACATAAAGTATGAAAACTTGTGAAATCCTTGTATGGCCTCAAATAAGCACCGCGAGCCTGGTATGAAAAACTAATTGAGCATCTTCTGAAACTCAATTTCAAACATTATGATCTTGATGATGCAACTTTGTTTGTTAAGAAGGTTGGCAAAACAGTTGTATATCCCGTGGTATATGTAGATGATCTTTTGATGACAAGGAACAATGAGAGCTACATTGCATCCATAAAGAAGGAATTGAGGAAAGGTTTTGAAATAACTGATTTGGGCTATGTTCATTACTATCCTGGTATTGAAGTAACTCAACATTTGAAGTCCATATTCCTTTCTCAAAAGAAGTACATTGGAGATATGTGGAATAGGTTTGGCGTGACTGAATGCAATCCTCTGACTACTCCAATGGAACAAAACTTGAAGCTCACATCCATTGAAGGTAAAGAATTTGAGGATGCAACAAAATATAACAACTTGTAGAAAGTCTCAACTACCTGACTACTACCTGACCAAACATTTTGTTTGCTGTTGCAATCCTCTCCAGGTTTATGCAAAAGCCTTGTGAGGGACATTGGTCTGCTACAAAAAGAGTTCTAAAGTACTTGAAGGGAACTCAAGACTTTGGAATCAAGTATACACAGGTGGGTGACTTCAGCTTGATTGGATACTCTGATTTAGACTTCGATGGAGACAAATAAACTAGGGTATCTACTTCGAGTTATGCTATGAGTCTTGGATCAAAAGTTGTCTCCTGGAGATCACGCAAACAATCAGTTCCAACAGATTCCACAACAGAGACAGAATATGTGGTATTTGCTGAGGCAACAAAAGAAATTGTGTGGATCAGGAAAATTCTGGAAGATTGCAAGTAAAACAAGTACAATCGACTCCACTCATGATTGACAATACCTCGGCAATAAAGTTGGCCAAAAACCCCAAGTTCCATGATCAAACAAAGCACATCAATACAAAATATCATCTGATTCGACATCATGTTGAGGCCAAAACAATCCATCTTCGTCATTGTTCCACTAATGAGCAGATTGTAGACATCTTCACCAAAGCGCTTGGAAAAAGCTTGAAAGATTCAGAACAATGCTTGGACTCGCCAACATCCCTTCAGATTATGGGGGGAAATGTTGACACCTAATCATAGGGATTGGGTGAACAAATGTAATTAGTGTAAATAAATAATAGAGGAAATGGAGAGTCATTGGGAGATGAACTGAACAATCACTCTCTCTTGTAGATAATAATGAACAACTTAAATGAATAACACAATTTCATTTGAGGAGTTACCTCCTGGTTTGGCAGACCCCTTCAGGTTGATCTACCTAGATTTTCCCTTAAACGTAGCGACCACTTAGTGTCCGTAAACCACCTTTAAAAAAAACATAATAATCATAACAATTTTGGAATTTAAAAGAGATTAACCCTTCATAGTATAGGTTTCAATTTATTTTCATAGATCTATTGTGATGAACAATCCAATGAATCATACATTCATAGGGAAAATATCTTCAATTTTATTACTCCACATCATAATTTTCAATTTTAAATATGATTTTTTTTTCCTTGATATTAAATATGTTTTTATTTAGCTAGTGAATTTTATCTTAATATCTTTGATAATTAGTGTTTAATGAGTTTGGCCCCGGTGGTAGTTTTTGGACTAAGGTTGAGTAAATAATGTATATACACTCCTTTACTATGATCATTAGATATCTTCAATATTTCATCCTATTATAATTTCTCTTCAATATTTCATTGTGTTATAATTTCCCATTCTAAGGTTTGATATCTTCTCTCAAAATCTTCTATTAATCTATTGATTTATTGATTGGTCCTTAATTTTTTTTCCTCTTATCCTCACTCCTTTTGTCTTTCTCTTAACTCTTTTGGTCCTTTCTCAACATTACCAAATGTTGCCTTGTACTATTGACTTCATCCCTACACTAGTTATTATCTATGTAATTCATCATTTGTAACCATCTTTAAGTTGGTTTTTCTTTATAAATTCCACCTTGTTTTATATGTTATTGGGCTTAAAAAAAACACACACATGAACTTCACATGTATGAAAATTGATTTATACATAGGGAAATTGCACTTTAATTATTTTTTATGTCATTATCCGAAATTTGTGTGAATGACATTGATATATTGATGGCATTGATACATCTTTGTATAGTAGCAAAGTTGAAACTTGCAGTCTCATGAAACAAATGCATCAAGGATTATATAATTGAAAGATGTCATTGTCATGGAGGGCATGGAATAGTGTTGTTGATTACATGGTAGGGCAACATATAGAATTAATCGATGATTTGTGGTGGTTACATAAGTTATATGGATTGATCACCATCTAGAAATTGAGTGCTTTGTATGGGATATGTACAATACATAGATTAAATTGTTTAACCTACAAATTTGGTTGATTTGACACCCATCATAAATGTGTGTTTTCATTTATGGAATTTTTAACCTACAAATTTGGTTGATTCGACTCCCATCATAAATGTGGTGTTTTCATTTATTGCAATTTCCATATATAATGAATAATATATAATTAATGAGATAATAAAAATGATGATTACAACAAAATACAATCATTGATTTGCTACCAATATATAATCAATTATGTAATAACACATAATTGATGACATCATAATTACAACTAAATACATTCACTGATTATTAAAATGAAAATATCAGGTGTCTTCTTAGTTTTCATTAATCTGCTTATTATTATTTAGTATTTATTAGAGAATGATAACCCAAGAATATTTTATTTTGTGGACCTTACCATATTACAAGTGGGTGGAAGCAACACGACCATGATTATATGTTTATCAACAAAATGTTCGAATAAGCAATAAATACCCATGAAACAGTGCACCTTATCAAATCCATAAAAGGCCTAAATCATTAGCGCTTGAACCCCACAAAAGCCCTGAAGTTGTGGAGCGTGAAAGTATCATAATTCTGATTGCGTTGAAAATATTTCTATTTATTTATTCTAGTAATTTGCGACAATACAAATGAAGATTCTCATCCCAATAACAAATGGACTTGAGTGTCAAAAAATACAAGAAATTAATACAGATTTCCATATCCCGATTAAGAAAATATCGGGTTCTCAATCTTCTGCGGGCAACTAGCAGAAAAAAGTGTTATCTCAAACCAAGCAGAAGCTGAAGCTTGAAGCATAGTATAGAGGAACCTGAAAAGCTGTACAAAAACAGTATTGAAGCGGACGAAACCTTGACCTGATTCAACCTGGTTATGGATTCACTGTTGGATAACTTGCCGCTGAACCTAACGGGGCCCCCCTCCATTGGCCAATATGCTTGCGTTGAATGAGGACAGTTGCTCACCCGAATGAGAAGACTTCCGAGACTTCGTATTCCTTGTTGAGGCCATATGTGAAGACTGAGACCCAAATGCACCAAATTCACCACCTGCATGCATGGATTGTGAAAAACCTCGACCCCTAGGTAGCCCTGTAGCATCAACTGCCGTGCTTGAATTCTTTGAGGATATGTCACACTCGAAAGGCATTTCGTCCAATGTCTGAATGAGCAAACCATAGCATAATCATTATCCACAATGTGCATGCACTTATAGTATTGACGCATTGACGATCCATAGGTGAATATGTTACAGCAGAAATTCAAAATAGCCTTTACCCTTGTGTATATATTAAATACCAAAAAGTCATGTTTTACAGGCATGTTTTACTGCAGTACTACAGTGTAAGGCGTTACACAAGAGAACTTAACTAAATATCTCCATAAACATAGGTTATTGCACTTACCCATGCTGCTTGCTGTAAAACTTTGAGAATTTCCTTGCAGCGTTTCCTCTTCGTTGCTATTTCTTCCCGTTCTTGAAGCATCTCTTCAAACAAGTTCTCTCTGCAGTTACAATCATCTTACAACTAGGTTCCGCAGGGAAAAAATGTTTCAACTTCAGTTCAAACAGAGAAATATAATGTAACATACATCCCTTTTTAGCATAAGACGTTGAACAGCTTGTAATACCTGTAAAGCTTCTTGATAAAGACACCATGCAATTCTCGTTTTGAATTATTTACCTGATAACAACAAATTGCTACAATTTAAACAAACCGTGCCCATAACTGTATCTCCTCACTTTAGCAGAAAGAATCACAATTTTTTATCAATTTTTTGTTTTTTTGTTTAATGTAGACTGAATGCCAATGAAAAGTATCACTGGCTGGCAAACATGCATAAATTACAAAACGGAGAAAAAGAGTTTTTTTAGACTGAATGCCAATGAAAAGTGCCATCTTATCTCCTTGCTGTTAAAAGACTTCTGCCAACATTAACTATTTCTGAAAAGAGCTGAATTAGGCAAAATCAAAGAAGCATGACCATAATCACGTCCAGAGATTTATGGTAGGACAGTTGCAAAAGGATAGCAGCAGGACAGATGATAAAAATACATATTACAGTCAACAAAATAAATACCAAGAAGTGCATGATAGCTTTAGGTACTGCATCCTGAATATTTTTCCTGACAATGTTGTAATATGATCTCAGAAGTAATTTTGTCACAGTTATTTCAACTAGCTCATCGTCTGTTTGTGCTTCACTGGGCCTCAATATAGCAGGGGGCTGACAAAAACATAAAGGGAAAAACTTATTAGTAAACAATCATATTTAGTGATAAAACACTTTGTGCAGCAAAATAGCAGCATATTTTCTCTTCACAACTTACTTCATTCAACCGAATGTTGGAAAACATGGGCTCTGTGTTGTATGTAGATTCATTATATGACTTGTACACTGAAGTCTCTTTAGCAGATGATGCATGAGACCCACCACCTCCAAATATTGAAGAGATACCCCAACTACTAACAGATGTATTTCCTGTCATCAAGTGCCATGAAAAATGACAAGCTCTTTGAAGTTAAATGAAATTCACCAGAGCAACATTTCAAAGTCACTAATGTTTCCAGTCCATGATATAGGGTAAAATATGAATTCTGAGGAGCAAGAAGGATATATGAACAGCAATGAAGGTCCCGTACATATCGATTTACAATTTAACAATCCAGTCAACTCAAACCAGAACAATATATTCAAGGAACTTATAGCTTTCAAATAAATAAATTCAATAAATTAGCAAAAGAGAAGCTGAATCTTACTACTGCAGTTTACAGTTTAACAATCCAGTCAAGTCAAAGCAGGAGAATATATACAAGTTATAGCTTTCAAATAAAAAAAAGAATTAAAAAATTTAGCAAAAGAGAAGCTGAATCTTATCACTGCAGTCGGAATAATTCATATATGCAATACAAAAGATGGATAATCTTCATCTACATCCCAGATGCTGCGAGAAGCACAATATGAGATTTATCTTGAATCTCTTGTCGGTAAGAAAATATATGAAATGGGTTGTCAACAGTGCCTTTCTGGGTTGGTGAAAGCAAGGCATCGTTATTGCCCCCACCAGGGTTCAAGTCTACCCAATGACATTCTTATGTCTGCGTCGGTGTTAGTTATAGATGAATACCTGTGATATTTCAACGGTCAACAACCCCATTTGGTGTTTCCACTACCCCTTTAAGATGTAGTTTATCATTCACCAGGGTTGGGACAATACAAGAGTGTTGGACATTGGATAAACCAAAGCAAGGCATCGTTAATGCCCCCACCAGGGTTCAAGTCTATCCAATGACATGCTTATGTTTGCACTGGTGTTAGTTATTGATGAATACCTGTGATACTTCAACGGTCAACCTATCTAAATGGTCAACAACCCCATTTGGTGTTTCCAGCCCCCAAGGGGAATGACACATCCCAGGTTAGCCTATCAACTCATAGGTGTATGATAATGATGGTTGTGGAATGGGAAATACATTAGGGCAGGTGCCACAACCATGTGACCAGCTGATGGGGGTCCAACATCTTGCGTGTACAGATGTACAGAGGGAGCAATCATGAAGGCATGAGTTACCCCTTTACTTGGCCCATTTTTTCCACCCCTCTGATGCGCCTTTTACCTTATGATTTGCCTTTATTTGGGTGCATAGCTCAGGAGCCCAAGCTTGCCTTTGAGATTTTCCACTACCCCTTTAAGATGTAGTTTATCATTCACTAGGGTTGAAACAATACAAGAGTGTTGGACATTGGATAAACCAACGCTCCCCGTGTTTTCGAGACATGGACTGACCGCCTCTTGTGCATCCTTATCTCTGGCGATGCGATTGTTGACTAACACCTATGGGTTTTGGTCTAACGACAACCGTGATTCCCAACAAGTGGTATCAGAGCGTAGGTCACAAGTTCGATACACACTTGGCTCATGTTGGGGGGAGATTGTTGGACATTGGATAAACCAACGCTCCCTGTGTGTTTCGCGACATGGACTAACGCCTCTCGTGGATCCTATCTCTGGCGATGTGATCATTGACTAACACCTGCGGATTTTGGTCTAGTGACAATTGTGATTCCCAACAAAGAGTTCTCTTTTATGGATAAAGCATTAAATGCTTAAGGAACTGGGTGATAGCTAATGAGGGGTAGTGCTCATGCTAGGCTTTTGCCCATGTGCTAAACAAATATCCCATCATCTATTGCATTTTTCATTTTTCTTTCATTGTGGCTTTCTTATGTTTTTATCTTTCTTTTAGTTGCATCAACCTACAGGGCTAAGTTTTTGGGCTTAGATTCAAGGATGAGGATGAAGAGTGCTAATTCTAATGACCAATGACCACTAGCTTGAAGAATGGAGATGAATAAGGGGAAAGATCAGGAGCGGCACGTATGGATTACCTTGGACATGCTACTTCAATTAGTGCTTCCCTAGTAGTGCCCTTTCTAAAACTCTAGGGCCTCAAAGGAGGTTCCACTGGACTAGAGTCAAAGACTAACCTCCTAGATGAAGTAAGGGAACAAAAATATAGATGAAATCGGCCAATCATCCAGTTTGCCTCTTGATCCATATTAGCATGCCCATAACATTAAGTGAAATATCATGATTGCAAAAATTGTTAAAGTACTTGCCAATGGATGACCCACCTGAATGGGAGAATTCTGATTGGAGCAATAAGTGGAGGATCCTGACATTATGTTATGTTCTAATGATACAAGGTTGTTGGCTAGTTGGCTGTCCAAAGAGGAGAAAAAATTTCTCCTATGGATTACCCACTAGTTTTATTGCTTACCACAAGTGTTTGTAGGGTCTGCAAGATCTATATCACAAATTTGTGGACATCATAATTTTACTGTATGTCTTGTTACCCACCACCAGTGGGTGACAACATAGGAAAAATTTTCTCCTAGATTTGTTTTCAGCCGACAGTTAACAACCTCTGATAGCCACCAATGTAGTTGATATGTTGTGCTAGTTGATCTCTGATCCGTGAGCCAGTCATATGTCCCCTCACCCATTTGTTGAGGGCATATGTTTGAAGGTCGGCCATCCAATCCTAAAGGTATGTCTTTCATTATGCAATTGGGTACTTATGCTTGTTTTTTCTTCGCCACATTAGGTAATGGATTATTGGGAAGGAAGGGTTTTGACTGTAGTCTTGTTCCCTCACCTTAAATGGGGTGTTAATACTCAACCCTAGTCCTACAGGATCTCCCCTATTTCACCATCTTCCCTCTCTGGGTCCACAAGGCTCTGGTACTTCCCCCTCTCCTTGTCCACATGTTTGGGTCGAGCTAGAACATTTCCCAGGAGGTTGATGCAGCTAAAAAAAAGAAATAAAACCATATCATGGCCACATACAAAAGAAAAGTATATCACAAAATGAAAAACATGGTCAAGACACTATATTAGCATGTGGGCAAAAGCAAAACATGAGCTATACCTATTCATTATGGCCATCACCCTGGTTCCTAGGGCACCATGAGTGCCCCTCACATCATTAAGGAACCCATGCACATCCCAATTCCTGGTGGACGATGAATGGCCCCACCTTAAGGGGGTAATAATTGCTTATATCATACACAACATGCTCTCATCTCTTGGAGCCTCGAGCAATGATAATAAAGAAAAATCAAGAAAAGGCAAAAGACAAATGAAGAAGGGTGAGAAAACAAAGGTCGAGGTAATTTATGTACCACGATTGCTCCCTCCTACATTTGTACACCCAAATATGTAGACATCCCTCATTATTACCACCCTTGAACCCATGGCATTTTGCCTTGCGACCCTTGTGTCCTAATCCACCTCATCATTATCCACATGACCCCTATCACTTGAAGGATGTACCTCAGACATGATTTCCCCTTTAGGGGTGGAGAACACCTAATAGGGTTGTTTATTAGCCACTCCTACCTAGGGAGGTAACACTATTACATGCTCAAAGCCCCATATTTGGAAGAGAAGCCCATTATGAAGTCTCATTTGTGCCCTGGATTAACAAGCTTGGTTCACTTAGATGCACTAATGAATTATTGTACCTGATGGTGAGGAGATGCATTGGATCTTATATGTAATTAGCATGTGGTTTCATTATGGGTTGGGCAACTTAACTAGGGCCCAAGCCCACCAAAGGATCATATTGACACTTGTAGGGGATGTGTTGAGAGCCATGGGACCCTGTCATGTGATAGAGCAATATCTCATCTCATGGGAACCCTTAGTGTTAATATTTGTAGCATTAGATGGTGTTCTAGTATCAAACTTTGTGGAGAGGCTAAAACACATGAGTTCTCCAAAACCCACAAATTGTTTCTAGAAATTCCATCTAGATATAGCTCAAATAAATTAATTGACCATCATTTTAATTTTTCCTAAGTCTAACTTAGAAAAACTGGTTAATTAATAGTAATTAATTGAGAAAGGTGAGAATTCTCTAGAAACTCACACGAATTGACTTGGAGATGATCTCAACCATTGATTAAGTTTTAATCTTGGTAGTTGAAGTTTCAACTGGAGATTATAAGAAGAGGTCTATGGGTAGATGGAGAACACACCAGTGTAGATACTTAGTGATCAAGGCAGTTCAATTTTCCAGTGGCAAGTGATTCATTAGTGAGATTGAGCCAGTGATCGAGTAGTAGGTGGCGGAGGGGCAGTTGTTGGAATTTCTAAGTCTAACTGTTAGAAACCCTTCATGTACTTTTCTGATTTATTTCTGCCTACTTGTTCTGATTAATTAACACGTTATTTACCATGTAAATATTGAAAATAAATACAAGTACATGCTTAACACATTACAAATCATCAACTGAAAGAAACAAAACAAGCACATAAGTGACACCCTTGTTTTTGGACGAATGTCCCCAGAAAAACCCAATGCGGGAAAACCGGTGCAACTATCTGAGAGTTTTAATTATTAAGCAGTTTTAGAATACAATCTGGGTGCCCAAACCAGCTCACCCAATAGATAATAATCTCGGTAGTAGTACCTCTTAGTCGGAGATAGATGTTTCGACTAAAACCCTAGATAAACACTCCGACAGCTCCCAACTCTAATCTGCCCCACGAAAACCCCAACATCAGCCTCTAGGGACTGTGTCAGCCCTTTCTAGCCCAGCGTTTGCCCAACGTCACCCTAGCTTGCCCTGCATCAGCCTTTGGAGGCACTGTGTTAGCCCTTAGAGCGTCTGCATCACCCACGCTGGCTCTCTGAGGCATTGCACAACTCCTGGCTGCCTTTGCGTGAGCCCTGACTGGCTTTGCGTGAACCTCTGGCTGCCTTTGCATCCCTCTCTCCCGGCTTTTGCGCTGATTCTCCTGGTACTATCTCTGCCTCTCTGCTTCTTTATTCATTGCCCCTCAACTACAACTCTGATCACTCTTTCAACTTCCTCAGCAAACCCTGCCCCAAAAAATCGAAATCTTGATCAACTCAGTGTGTTCTCCAAGTGACCGTCAAGCCTCCTCTTATACTTTTCTCGTTGACAATTCAACGTCCGAGATTATGTCCCTAATCAACGGATAATTTTAACTTTGGCTTGATACATGACTTTTGGACCCTTCTAATACAATTTATATTAATTCACATTAATATTTTATTTTCCCTAAGTTTAGACTTAGGGAGTCCATTAAAAATATTAATTATTTTAATATCTCCCAAACTGTTTAGAATTTGCCCAAACTATTTCTGGATATTGGAGATCTCATGTGCTTTAGCCTCGCACCAATTTTTGTGGCTAGAGCACATCCGATGCTACCCCAAATCAACAACAGTATAGCAGATTTATGGAGGTTCCAGTTTTGGAGAGGCAATGAGAGGAGGCCATATTATTTTTCTAGGAGGCTATGCAGATCCTCAAGAAAGGCAGTTTGATTCAGTCAAGAGAGAGGTTGATTCAGCTTCCAGTGGCCAGGAAAATTTCCAGGAGGCCGGGAGAATCACTTCCAGAGGTAGCAACAGGCTAGACGTCATCTTTGGAGGCAGTTTCCAACTAGTCCGAGTAGACGTACGCAAAGGCAATGCAGAAGGGTTTAGAGAGCTAGTTTCTAAGGCCTAGTTTGTTGCAGGATTTCTTGGAGAGGAAGGTAAATTCACTCAGATATTTTTCCCAGTATTTCTCTTAGATAGAAATGCCTGTTTGGCATCATTTTATTGTACTCAGAATTTTTACTACTGCATAATAATAAAACCCTCAATTGTTGCACAAAATTTCTCGCATTGGGTTTTCCCGGTGACAATTGTCCAAAAATAATTGTCAATTTTATGTGCGCTAGCATTTCTCAATTCCTATTTTTGCTTTAGCAGTAATTTTTTTTTGGTGAATAAATTGCAGTGTGAATTATTCATTGTTTGCTGTAGCAAATAATTTGCATTATAATTAACCAGTTAGAAGAATAATTTCCAGTTGCAGCATTTCAAGGAATTTTTACATGGTATCAAAGGCTATTTGACAGACAAGAGGTTCAAAATCGAAGAGGAGAAATTTCGTTATTCACAGGGAGCAACAACACAAATTTTTCCAGGGGCTATGTAGTGCTTAGCCAAGCAGTGCGAATTGCTGGACATGGGATCGATTTTCTAGTTGTAGGTGGCAAGAAGGGTCAATTTGTCTAGGAAGTAATTCCAATAGGCAAGGTGAGCAACACAATATTCTCGCAAAGCAGATTTTTCTTGTCTGGGCGCAGTAGGGTTTTGCAATAGTTTGCTAGAGCAAAATCAGTGTTGGGTCAAAGAGAAATTGCACACATAAAGGGAGATTTCTCTCAGGGGGTTTCTAGTTTCAGAAATCCAAATTTCTAGTTGCAACAGGCAGATTTTTTCACTCTAGGAAGGAGTGGGAATAGAAGAGCTAGCAGCCAAGCAATTGAAAGAGGGAGATTTGTGTCATAGGTTGAGCTTTTTACAGTGATTAGAGGGTGCATCGAACTATTGTATTTGTAAGGCCATGATGTCCTTGCTAGACGAGTATGGTCTAAAGATGTATGCAGAACGAGTTGTACCCGTGCCTACAGATGTCGACCAACTAGCTAATTACAATAAGGAGATGGATAGGGCAAAGTAGTTGATTCTTGATGGAGTTCGAGATCATATTGTCTCACACGTTGTGGCCAAGAATACAACCAAAGAAATGTGGGACGCTATTGACTCATTATATCAGAATCCTTTCGAGCAACGGAAGATGTTCCTGAATGAAAAATTGAGGAATGTTCGTATGCAGAAGGGTGAAGGCATCAACCCCTTTCTCACCATAATTCAAGATATTCGGGTTGAGCTTGCATTCATAGGAGAGTCACCTCCAACTACATAACGTGTGTGTTTGGCCCTTAATAGTGTCATCCAGGAATGGGAGAACTTCGTCTAGGGCATTCTGGGATGAGATTAGCTGCCTGGGTGGGACTAGATATTGGAGGATCTCACACAAGAGGAGATGAGGCAAACTCTAGTAAAGAGCTCCATAAGTGGCAGTAGCAACAAAGGGTCGAAGAGTGTGAAGGAGGAAGAAAATGTAGCCCCTGCATTGAAAGGGAAAGAAAAAGTTCCCAGTCAGGGACAATGCTCGCAAGGAGGGAAGAACAAGAAAAAGGATATGTCCAAGATCAAGTGCTTCAGGTGTGGCGAGTTTGGCCACTGCAGTACTTAGTGTCTTTAGAGGAAGAAGGACAAGGAGAAGTAGGATCAGGCAACAACATCCGTAGAGATCGATAATCTTTCCTCTAGGCTAGAGGAAGATTTTGCCATGTATGCAGCTAGGGGCAATGTAGAGCTTTAGTCCCATAGTTGCACAATGTTGGGCAAGGTTCATGGAGGAGCAACAATTGTAGTTTACTCTTCACATGGATCATTACCCTTGCTATAGGGGCCCACAAGATTCAGTAGTAGGAGGGTCAGTATCAGTTGGTGTAGTCAATTCTAGAGTGACAGTTGCAGACTAGTTGCAGTTAGATGCTGAGAAGTGCAAAGAAGTATTGATAACAGCGCGGGAGATTGTTATGAGTAAAAATATATATATAATAATACAAATAATATAAAAATTAATTGTAATAAATAATGATTAATTATAACTAGTTAATGGAAAAAAGGTATGTCCCTAAGGACAACCAATTGGTGAAGAAGTACCTGCCTAGGGTATATAAGCAGGCCCTTACCCTCATGGTATTCATCTCATATCATATATCACTTCTTTATATAATATTTAATATACATTACTTCTCTTGCAATGGATGTTTATGTTTTCAAAGTATTTTGAAGCTTACTCCGCTGCGTATATGAACTTTGTTCATTACATTGGTATCAAAGCCACATTGGCTAATCCCGACCTTGGCCATCAACTCATTGTCAACTAGGTTGTTGTAATTGAATTGTTTCACTATAAGAGCTTTTGGAGTTTCTCCATACTACAGGCCTTTGGAAATACATTTAAATAAAAAAGAAAAGTTATATATTAAAAAAAAATATTTAGGGGAAAAAAGTCAAAGATCTGAAGATAAACAAACAAACAAGCAAAAAATAAAAAAAAATACAAAAGGTTATATATTAAAAAATAAAATAATAGAAAAAATATATTCATAAATAAAAAAGAAAAAAGAGAAATCGAAAAATTAAATAAAAAAAAATCAACTTGCCTGGCCACATCTGACCGTCGCTCCCATCCTACAACCGCCATCCACTGTGGTGTAACTCGACCAAGTTAGCGGTAGCCTGACACAACACAACCTCAGTTGTAAGTCACAGCCATGACGGACCACAGTCCGTAGCCACAGTGTTGTCAAACCCTAGAGTCGATTACACCTGCACTATCCTAACATGCCAATTCCTTTCAGAGTATGCCCTGTTCCGACCGTTGCATAAATTGTCCGTACAATATCATTACAAGCATCCACCACCAGAAATTCTACGACCATTTCCTACTCCACTCCCGTCAACCATTCCACTGCTCTGTCTGCCACCTCACCACAAACTGACCGTTGCAGCGTGCAAGTCATCCCTTTGCCATATGATCATTTATGCAACCATCCTATTTCTATGGTCGTTGTCTGCCTGATTCAACTATATGAGTTTGTGAATAACACCCGACGGTTGACCATGTTGATTTGGGGTAGCATAGGATGTGCTCTAGCCACGAAAATTGGTGGAGAGGCTAAGGCACATGAGATCTCCAATACCCAAAAAGGGTTTGGGCAGATTCTAAATAGTTTGGGAGATATTAAAACGATTAATATTTTTAATGGAGTCCCTAAGTCTAAACTTAGGGAAAATAAAATATTAATGTGAATTAATATAAAACTGTGTTACAATGGTCCAAAAGTCATGGATCAAGCCAGATCTAATCTGAGCCGCTGAGCCGTTGATTAAGGACTTAATCTCAGCCGTTGATTTGTCAATGAGAAAAGTATAAGAGGAGGCTTGAGGGTCACTTGGAGAACACACCAAGAGATCAAGATTTCGACTTTCTGGGGCTGAGTTTGCTGAGAAAGTTGAGAGAGTGATCTGGAGTTGCAGCTGAGGGGCAGTGAATACAGAAGCAGAGAGGTAGAGATAGTGCCAGGAGGATCAGCGCAGCAGTTGGGAAAGCTGACGTAGAGGGTAGACGCCGGAACAGCTGGAACTGTTGGGAACTGCCGTGAAAGCTAACGCAGAGGGCAGAAGTCGGAACTGTCGAGAAAGTTGATGCAAAGGGTAGAAGTTGGAACTATCGGAACTGTCGGGAAAGCTGACGCAGAGGGCAGAAGTTGGAACTACCAGGAACAACCAGAACTGTCGGGAAAGCTGACGCAGAGGGCAGAATCCAAAACTGCCAGAATTGCCGGGAAAGTTGACACAGAGGGCAAAAGAGGCTGACACAATCCCTAGAGGTTGATGCTGGGGTTTTTCGTGGGGCAGATTGGAGCTGAGGAGCTGCCAGAGCAATGTTGCACGAAGCGGGAGCGAAGCGGAAGCGTTTTTTGGAAGCGTCATTTTCCAAAAATCTAGGAAGCGAAGCGTCCGCGGAAGCGTCTGCTATATATAT
>APFE031550461.1:48957-86041 GCA_000404065.3 Pinus taeda
GTTGGGGACATGCAAAGAAAAACAGAGAAAAAGAAGACCGCTCTGATACCACTGATCCAGATTTAAACAGGAACGCAATAAAATACAGAGATAACCATATACACAAAGCTGCAGCAGAAATAATGCTTCATTTCATTAATGGAAAATACCGAAATATGCTTACAACCAGAAATGGACAATAAACTAGCTAGGGCGATGGTAGCTTATCTCTGAGAAGAGATGTGCGGCTACATGCCTCTGAACTGTTTCAAATTGTGTTACAATGAGGCTCGAAGGCCTATTTATTGTTGAGAAACAATGGAAAACCCTTCACATTCCAAAACCTACACCGAGAAGATGAAACGCCAAATTGTGGACCTCGTTTGGGTAAATTGGTACATTAATTTCCCGGGGTCGTAACTTTGGCATACGATCTCCGTTGGACGCGCATGATAGCTCGTTAGAAAGATCTATCCGAGAACTACCACTTTGGGAAGGGCAACATCGGTCCATGGACCCATGTTGCCCCCATATTTCCATAAAAACGTCGTTTAGGGCCTCAAAATGGCTCCGGAAGTTCAGGACCCGAAAAAACTGCTAAAAATAGTAAATTGTGCTACAATTATGGAAACTGAAAAGACTGAAAGAGACAGTTGTGGGGGTCCAAATGGGATAGGTGGGTGGCCACCAACATCCACCTGAATCATCTTGAGTGGGTGAATTTTAAAGCTTGGTTGCTTGGGCATCCATCTTTAGCGTCCTTGGGGATGAATTTGTTAGAAAGTGTAGCAAAAAAGGCTCAATTTGACTTTAGCCTTAGTCAAATTGAGTAAATCAAATTTCCACATCAACAAAACAACTTGGTGGTAGTGAACTAGTGTGACATGACTCTTGTTGATTTGGGGTGGCATTGGATGTGATCTAAGCCTTAAATTTTGTAGGGAGGCTTGGGCACATGCTTTCCAAAGAACCTAGAAATCATTTTGGGAAATTCCACCCAAAGACAATTATATTAAAATAATTAATATTTTTAATGGAGTTCCTAAGTCTAAACTTAGTAAAATTAAAATATTAATGGGTATTAATCTAAATGTGGGTGAATCTTCTAGATACAGATGGAGATCAAGTCAAAATGATACAAGCCTTTGATTAGAGTTAATCTAGGCCGTTGGTTGTTCAACAGGAAGATATAAGAAGGGGCTAGAACATTTGGAAAATACACAGAGAGATCAAGAGATCGAATTTTTGAAGTGAGAAGTTCTCAGGAGGAAATTCTGATCAAAGAGATCTTTTGCAATAGAGGGGCAGGGACAGTGATCCGGAGGAAGATTTCCAGATCCGGAGAGGCAGTAGCAATAGGCTAAGTTATTCCCAATGCAGGAATGCGCGAGTGTAGGAACTCGCAAGTGTAGGAACACACGAGTGTAGGAACTCGTGAGTGCAAGTACTCGCAAGTGCATGAACGCGCAAGCGCAGGCAACACGAGTGTCAAGGTTGCTTAGGGATTATCTCTGCGAGATTTTCTTGCTATTTGGATTGCCAGTTGGGCATCCATAGATGTACTGAGATTTCACTACTGCATAATAAAATAAAACCTTCACTGCTGCACCGGTTTTCCCAAGTTGGGTTTTTCCGGGGACATTTGTCCAAAAATAATGGTGTCTTATGTGTTTGTATTTTCTTGCTCAGTTTCTATGTTTCAGAATCACATTTAATTTGGTGTAGGTTGCTTCAGTAATTTACTTCAATGTTTCAAGAAGAAATCTAAAATAAGTTTGTAATATAATTTACGATCTAGGTGAAGTAGATTCAGTTGTTTGCAGTAAGATTCCTAGGATTGTTAGATCTAGGAATTTTCACATGGTATTAGAGTTGTTGATGTGAAACAGGAAGAGCAGATCTAGCACTAAAGCAAGGGCCAACTTGCTGCAACAAGCAGCGGTTTGAATCCCTTGAAGGATTGCGTAATTCTAGCCAGGAGTGCTATATTTTCGTGGGTGTCTCTCTCTGAGTGAGCTAATAGAGAGGTAAGACTGTCGGATCGAGAATTTGCCAAGGTAGAGGGAACCATGCAGAGCATCAGTGTAGAGCTAGAGGGACGCAATTTTCTGCAAGTTGAATGCTGGGCAGAAAAGTCGTTGGAAGAAGGAGCAGATTGCGTAGTGAGGGAATACTTCCTCAGTGATTTCTTGCCAAGGAAATCAATATTTCTCATTTGCTGGGCAACAGACTTACCAACTCCAACAGGGAGTGCGTAAGGCAGCCGAGAAGCTATGCAGTAGGGAGAAAGAGGGAGTTTTTCGATAATTTTCAGAGGATAATGCAGCCCTTGCATCGAAGGGGTAGTAGGGGCAACAAAGACGAAAGAAGGACGTCTCCAAGGTGAAGTTTTTCAGATGTGGTGAGATGGGCTACTATGCATCCCAGTGTCCCTTGAAGAAAAAGGACAAGGATGAGAAGCACAATCCTATGGTTGCAGCCGCAGAGATCGAACGGGAGGAGTTCGCCATGACAGCTAAAATACCTCAAGGAGGGAGGTGGGTGTTGATTTGGGGTAGCATCGGATGTGCTCTAGCCATGAAAATTAGTGGAGAGGCTAACACACAGGAGATGTCCAAGACCTAGAAATGGTTTGGGGAAATTCTACCCGGTGAAGGAGATATTAAAATAATTAATATTTTTAATGGGTTCCTAAGTCTAAACTTAGGAAAATAAAAATATTAATGGGTATTAATATAAAACTGAGTTAGAAGGTTCTAAATGACATGGATCAAGCCAAATCTAATCTTAGCCATTGATTAGAGATGTAATCTCAGGCATTGAAGGCTCAACAAAAAAAGTATAAGAGGAGGCTTGAGGGTTAGTTGGAGATACATCAGAGTGATCAGTCAGTTCAATTTTCTAGAGTGGAGTTTGCTAAGAGAAATCGAACAAGTGATTAGTTGCAGCGAGGGGCAGTGAGTACACGACAAAGAGGCAGAGATAGTGTCGGAAGACCAGCACAGAGGTAGAGAGGCAGACGCAGAACCAGGAGGAGCCACGCAGAGGCCAACAGTGACTGCGAGAGGCCAAAACGGCTTGTGTGAGTGACACAAAGGTTGCAGAAGTGAAGCAGAGGGTCAGAGAGGTTGCACAGAGCCTCAAAGGGTTTCAGGCTGACGCAGAGGCCAGGAGGGCTGACGTAGAGGCTAGAAGGGATGATGCAGTGCCTCAAAGAGGTGCTAGAGAGGGTTTCATGGAGCAAACTTTCACAATATCTACTTCTGAAGAGAGGTATTACTGGTAGATTATTTTCTCTGTCGAGTGAGCCAGTTTGGCACCCAGTGTACTCAAGAAAAGCTGCTTAATAATAAAACCCTCAAAATTGCTGCATTGGTTTTCCCAAGTTGGGTTTTTCAGGGGACGATTGTCCAAAAATAACGGTGTCCCTTGTGTGTTTGTCCATTATTTCAGTTGATGATCTGTATATGAGTTGAGATTGCATTTGTGTTTATTTTCAGTATTTATATGGTTAAATAACTTGTTGAGGAATAAACAAGTAGGTGAAATAAACCAGATAATGCAGTAGGAATTTCTGATGTGCTAGATTCAAAAATTTCAACAATGGGTTGATATAGAATTGTAGTTCGATAGAGCTACAGATGGGCAGGATCCTTGAGGAGCCCACCTCTTGGATCATCACCTTGCTATGGGAGCCCATGATCAGTAGTAGTGAGATGGAGGAGTTTTCAGTTGGTGCCATGGAGTGTTGATTCGACAGATGCAGTGGTTAGTAGCGCCAAAACTTGAGCAGCACAGAGCAGAGAGGCAGTAGTGCATGGAGGCACATTGCAGAGCTTCAGTAGCGCAGTGGCTTCAAAAGACAGCGTGGGACTAGCAGTAGTCATACTTTCAGCATCGAGGTGTATCCACAAGATACTTATCTAGTTTTGGGTGTTTTTAGTTGCTTCTCTCAGCAGCTGAGTTGCAATACAGATGTAGTGTTAGCAGTGGCAATGCTAGTAGCATAACAAATGCAACATTTGAGAGGGATTTGTAGTACAGATGTAGCATTGGTAGTGGCAGTGTCAAAGTCAACAGTATAGTAGCAACAACCACACAATCATTGGTGGACAACATGTCAGACATCAGCAACACAGAGGACGATGCTTCAGAGTCAAAGCAATTTGCAGCAACGTATATTGCTAGAGCACATTCCTCGCTAAGAGGGAGTGTTTATTTGGGGTAGCATCGAATGTGCTCTAAGCCTCAAATTTTGCAGGGAGGCTTGGGCACATACATTCCAAAGAACTCAGAAACCATTTTGGGAAATTCCACCCAGAGACAATTATATTAAAATAATTAATAATTTTAATGGATTTCCTAAGTATAGACTTAGGAAAATTAAAATATTAATGGGCATTAATCTAATTGTGGGCGAATCTTCTAGATAAAGACGGAGATCAAAGTCAAAATGATCTGAGTCTTTGATTAGGAGTTAATCTAGGCCGTTGGTTGTCCAATAGGAAGTTATAAGAAGGGGCTAGAGGGTCTTTTGGAAAATACACCAAGAGATCAAGAAATCAAATTTCTGAAGTGAGAAGTTCTCAAGAGGAAATTTTGATCAAAGAGATCTTTTGCAATAGAGGGGCAGGGACAATGATCTGGAGGAAGATTTTCGGATCCGAAGAGGCAGTAGCAAGAGGCTGAGTTATTCCCAGTGTAGGAACGTGCGAGTGCAGGAACGCGAGAGTGCAGGGATTGCTTAGGGAATATCTCTGCTAGATTTTCTTGCTATTTGGGTTGCTAGTTAGGCATCCATAGATGTACTTAGATTTCACCGCTGCATAATAAGATAAAACCTTCACTGCTGCACCAGTTTTCCCAAGTTGGGTTTTTCCGAGGACATTTGTCCAAAAATAACAGTGTCCTATGTGTTTGTATTTCCTTGCTCAGTTTCTATGCTTCAAAATCATATTTAATTTGGTGTGGGCTGCTTCAGTAATTTACTTCAATGTTTCATGAAGAAATCTGAAATAAGTTTGTAATGTAATTTATGATCTAGGTGAAGTAGATTCAATTGGTTGCAGTAGGATTCCTGAGATTGTTAGATCTGGGAATTTTCACAGCTCTTGTCACTCAGTTAGCTCATTAAATTTGAATTAGTGGGCTTGGAGTTCAGTCATGCATGTGTTGATTGCTAAATTTTAGCAATCTAGTTCAACTATTTTCAGTTGTACTCAGTTAACTGACCTCTAACTATTGATAGAGTTAGTTGAAGGTTAGTTGTGTAGTGAGACAACAGTCTAACTCAGAGATCTATCAACCAACTAATCAATCAACCCAAAATAGCTCATGCATGCATGAAATTTAAATTCCTTAGCTGGAGTGGAGGAATTAAGTCTAATGTAAAATTATTTGTATACTAGTGGAGTGTACAAAATTTTGTATGCAAACAGTTGATCAATCCTTAGGAATTGCGCAAGGAAATAACGACCTTTCCTATTGTTTAGGAGCTCGAATTTGCTCAGATTTGCGCAAGGAGATAGGAGGTTGGACGAGGCAGAAATTGGCTAAGTGTTGACTAGAGGCTTGCATTCAACAAAGAGAACAATGTTGCTTTAGCATATTGTGCTCAGAGCTGGAGCAAGCAATTGTAATATTTTCTCTATTCAACTGATTAATGCAAAGAGGCTTGAGGTTTTCTCCCAGTTGGGTTCCCCTAGAATTCACTGTGTACTTGTGGTTTTGCTTGTTGCATGTCTATGCATGTGTCTCTAAATTGTGATTTCCATTTTGCATAGTTGTAGAGTAGAATTATGTCTCTTGTTTTTTTAGTTTAAAATCTTGGGCAATTGCAATTTTATCAAAATTCTACAAAATTTGAATCATCATAAACTCCATAGCCAAGGGAAGTAGGCATTGGTCCATGAACATTAGTGATCAACCTTTCCTTTCTCTTTCTTTTCTCTCCTCTAAATTTTCGGCCCCTCTTCTTTGGACGGATAGCAAGGACATGAATTTCATTAGAGAAGGAAGTTTGGGAATCCGTTTGGATAGAACTCTTCCTTGGTATTTTCTCTAGAGGATCTCAAAATTTGGTTGAGTTTCCATGGTGGATTCTCCATAAATTTTGATGCCCTAGTTGTTACCTAGAAGCGAAACCTAGCTTGAACCTCTTGCATAGGTTGCTTTCTTGAGTGTCATATGAACTTAGTATTCAACGGAATAAACCCTAAAAAACCCTTTCCTATGCCTTACATTGACCTAGTGAATACTTTGGAGGAATTTCTTGCCATGTATATCCTAAAAACCGTAGGTCTAGCGTACACCCTAAATTAGGTCTCTTAAGTATAACGAAAGTCTAAGGTGTCCAATCATATTACAAAGCTTCTCGAGAGGTCTTGTCTCATCTTGGGAGTCCTGACATTAGGCATACTCATCATCATTGACTATCTTAAATCCTAAGTCTAGATTTTCCTCCTAGGTCATTCTAGAAGAGATTTTAGCTTCTTTGAAGCATTGAGCCCTCATTGAGTCTCTTCTTGAATGGGCCTCCCGAAATCACTCCACACTTAGTCATTGTCATATCCATTTCAAGAGATTTCCTCCTACCGAGACTCCTCCCATCAATGAAAGTCCATAAAGAGCAGGGGACATTGATTGATGTGACAATGGGTCTTTATCCCATTGTTGTCACTTGGTCTAGTAGTTGTATCGTAGGTTCCCCTCCTAGGGCCTTGCCAGATTGTGTGGAAACAGGTCCCATACCACAACTACTACTTGTGGTTTGCTAATTTCTAGCCCACATCATCATAAATTACCCTTCTACTCAAACTCACAAAGATTCAGGCAACTCTTAGAAAACCAACATGCTGAAATCCTACCAAAGAAAATGCAAGAGAAGCAAGGTCAACATAGTCCACTGCTAGTGGACAAGCTTGCCACTTGTTGCACACATTTTTTCAAAGTTCCAAGGAAGCGGAAGTGCCCAATTTTTTCAACATGATCGAGTCATCTATCAACAGTCTACATGTAAATGATCCTAGTAAAACTTTGAGCATATGTAAAACCTAAGTAAGCCTAAAGTTTTGATGACGAATTTCATCCTAGGAGGTTTTTTAACCTCGTTGATTACTCGTGTTTCTAGACATAACTAATCAAAAGAGTTTTTTCCCTCCAGCTTAAACCCCAAAGCTAGGGTGAAATTTATTATCGAAATCTTAGGTAAGTCCTAGTGTTTTTAGTCGAGTCTGATGTAAAAGTGATTTGGGAATAATTTAAGCTAGTTGACTTAATTATTTTATTACAAATTGCTTGGTTTACTAGATCATACTACGTTGCAGATGGGTTATTTGTCTTGAGGATCTAAGCCAAATGCGTATTCCTCCTTTGAGGGTTGTAAATGTAAACTCTTTTGTATTAGAGGGTGGAAAAGTAATTAAATCCCCTCGTGTAAATTAATTAATTTTCTAGAAAAATAAAATTAGATCCTAACCCATAAAATTAATTAGAGTCAAAATTAAGTTGTGTTAGGAAAATTAATTCTCCAAGTGGAAAAATTTGTGGGTCTTAAAGGAATCAATTTTTAAAGGTTCCTTGGACCTTGGTGGTTAAGTCTAAGTCAGATTTTTGAGGAAATTAGCTCAAAATAATTAATTTTGAGCTAATAAAAATAGAATTATATGATAAATTCGAAAATTCCTCAAAAATAAAAAATCAAGGGCCAAAATTAAAAGATCTTGAAGTGTTTATCAACAGCCAAGATTATTTTGACAAAGATCAAAGAAACTAGCCACTATTTTTCCACTTGGAAGATAAGTCTATAAATTAGAGAGGCATTTGAGTCTCTAGCATCTTGATCTTTAGCTAGAAAATCGTTGTTGAAGCATCTTTGTAACTATTGTCCCAGTGGGAACTATTTTTTCTATCATACTAAAGTCTTTGGGGTGCAATTCATGGTGTTACTTCTTATTGATTTGTGGTATGTGTTGACTATTGGCATCTCTATATTGTGCTGAATATTGGTAATTTTTTATTTTATTTTATGGAGATAAAACCATACTATTGATAGTTTTGGGCTAATCTTAGATGGTTTGATTCCCACGTGATCTAACAGATTATTTTTGAGATAAATACATAGTGTTTGTAAGTACTTCAGTCCTTGGCCTCCATGTTCACAAACTTGTGAAGGAATCATTGTTGCTTGGATTCCAAATATTTGTATGGTGGATTAAATATTCGCTAAGGCTATATTATACATTGGGCTTCCTAAAATATTTTTAGCCATTCATCAAAGGAAAAATCTCCATAAAAAATATTTTTCTTAAAATTTAAAATTTTTCAAAACCCTTGTATATTTGTAGATCTTGTAAATAATTTTGTAAATCTAATTTGTAAATAATTTTTTCTAACTTGGGTTTTGGGGTTTTAAAGTAATTTGTATATATTTGGGGTTTGGATGTTTTATTTTCACTTTTTGCAGGTTGGATCAAGGGATCAAGTGGAATCAAAATCTTCAAACCCTTTAGTGGGTTTTCATTTCAGGCCTCCTAGGCCTAGATCCGGCCTTCTCTAGCCCCGCGTCAGCTGCGTTAGCATTTTTCAACCCTTTAGGGTAGGTCATAGCCTCTAGAGGTCTCAACTGCCCTTTCCTAGCCCAACATTAGGGTTTTTAGGCCTTAGAAGGCCTAGCTGTGGGCCCTAGGCCACACAACTGCCCTCCATTTACCCTAACGGCTGCCCTTTGGGCTGGCTGTGGCCTTTTAGGCCCTGATTTGCCTCAAAAACCCCAACTTTTTTCCTTGAGACCTCCTCCTCCTCCAGTGTCAACCTTTTTTGGTCTTCACTCACCCAATGTTCCACCAAGACTCTGGGACGAGGAGACGCGGGTGCGGGGAGACGCATAAGGGGGACATGTGGGAGTACCCTCAAATTTTAGGGAAATTTAGGGGGGACGTCAGGGTATATATATATATTTCAAATTCATATTCAATAATGAAAGCATAAATACGATGATACATATATAATTGAATTAAGTAATGAAATACATTGATCCATACTCATCGTCCTTACTAATACATACATGATTCATCCATAGACCACGAGATTCAGTAATGAAATTCTCTGATACATATTCATCATTCATTATTCACCATTCTAGAATCTACATTGATATAAAAATTAAATTCATCATTCATCATTCTAGATTCTAAATTGATTTAAAATTGAAATTTATCATTCATCATTCTAAAATCTAATTAGTACAAAGCAAAATAGACTATAATAGATACTGAAATCTAAAGACTGGAATAGTAAATTGATATAACTAAACTCAAAAATAGTGGAGTGATGAGTCTAGAAGTCACTCTAAAGTACACAGAGGGCTTGGTGCTCTTTATTAAATACTAATTCCATACCCTTGTACATGAAAAAATTTAATGGAAACATTGCAATACATCAAATCATGAATTCCTGAAAAACTATTAAGTCTGCTGGATTTTGAGTGAGATCTAAAATTCTACTTTCTCCATATGAAATCCAATGAGGTCGGAACCACTCTCAAACATCCTGAGTCATTTCATGGTAATGTTAAAAATTTAAATTAAAGAATGAAAATGAAAGATAAAGGAGAATGTCACTTTTACTTTAAGAATTTAACATTACCATGAATTGCATAGCATTAGTAGAGCAATATGATCAAATACAGTGTTCCACGGGGACTCGCCCCCATCCTTAGTGGTCTAGTTTCCTAGCTCCCCCGCGCTCTAGGGACTTGGGGACGAGAACGGGTCGTTTCCCCATGCTCCCAAAAAACAAGGTATGCAGGGGGACGTGCCAGGGGAATGTTTCCTTGTGCTGAGGGGTCGTGGGGGCGGGGTCGGGGGGGCGGGGGGGGGGCGCAGGTGTGGGGGGTCGAGGGGGGGCGGAGGGGGGACGTGGGGGGTCGAGGGGCCTGATTTTTTTAAATAAACTTTTGTTTCTAATTAAAATTTAACATTAGTTTTAATACTTTAGGGTTTCAATTCGTTTTCTTATAAATTTAATTCATTATTCGTCCTGGCCCCTCACTCCATTCGCAATACGCTCTTAGTTCCTCTACAGCAGAGAGGAATTGGTCCACATATAGCTTCATCCACTCTGTCAAAAGGAACAAGCTTACCTCTAAAAGAACGGAGAAGTTAGTTGCTATGCACAGTGCCCTATGTCTTGAGCATAGGAAGACACCTGAGTATTTGAAGGGACCAGCAACATGATGGGATGTTGATCCAGAGGATGATGCATAGGTAGATATGGAGGAGAGATTTGATGAGAGACAACTGGGGTTAGTCGGTGTGCCACTTAGCATGTTTGAGAATGCTAGTGATTCAGATTCAGATGGTGATATGGTTGATCCTTATTTATTCATGCAATAGCTTGATGCAGAGACTAGCAGGGCATCACCTTGAGACTTGGGCAAAATTATGCTCGTTTATCTTTCGATATGTTGATGTTCTTATGTTATTTTGACTCTTGATGTATCAGACTTGACTTTTATATTTTAATGTCAATATTCACTGTTTAGTATTCAATGTTCATAGTAGGAAGTGGAACATCAATATGGTTTAAACTTTAATCATAATGTATGATTATAAATTTATATGGTATTAGATAATGATATTCATATCAATGATCATGCTTTGCAGCTTTTCAATTCAAATCCAATTGTCATAGTGGACTGAATTTATAAATTATATTCTATATAAGCTTTTAAGACCTTGAAGTCCCCACACGTTTCCTAAAAATTGGCGGGGAGCTTTTGCATAGGCCGCTCTCGCGTATCCTCGCTCCCTCGCCCCCTCGTCCTAGAACCTTGGTGGAACATTGATCAAATACTAGGTTTCCCCAATCATAAATCATTATTTACAAGCAAATTTAAGGGGGGACGCATAGCCCTTTCAGGGGGGGACGCCCAGACATCCCCCTTTCGGGGAGTCGTGTCCCCCACATTGGGAAAACGTCCCCCCTTGCGTCTCCCCACGTCTCCACAAAAGGGGGACGTGGGGAAACGTTTCCCTAGACGTCCCCCCGTCCTGGGCGCGTGTGGTGCTAGGGGTGCGCGCACTCGACCCTAGGTGTTAGGACCTGCGGTTCGTGTGACGGGCAGGGCAACTCCATCATGCGAAGTGCGTGTGAAACATGAAACGAAATGAACCTTGGGCGAGTTGAGGGGGCGGTCCCATGAGTTGGGTGGAACGACCATCCTCCAGGCGAGACAACACATTATGAATGAGTCGGCCGGGCGTTTGGTGTGGGTTGGCCGGGTGACACAACCCGCCACCCGCCCATATATATTGGAGGGCGTTTGGAGGCAAATGACCATCAATCATTTTGATCAACAAGTTCGAACAAGGAGTTCTGAAGTGCGTGGATGAGTCCGCACGATGAGCGGAACTTGGGTGTGAACTTGTTCAGAAAAGTCGTTCGGACAGTCGTTCGGGAAAATCATTCGGACAGTCGTTCGGGAAACTCGTTCGAACAATCGTTCAGGAAATTCGTTCAGGAAACTCGTTCGGACAGTCGTTCAGAAAACTCGTTCGGACAGTCGTTCAGGAAAGTCGTTCAGAAAAGTCGTTCAGAAAAGTCGTTCAGGCAGGTCGTTCGGGCAGGTTGTTCAGGCAAGTTGTTCAGGTAGGTCGTTCAGGCAGATTGTTCAGGCAGGTCGTTCGGGAGGTCGTTCAAGTAGGACCCGGGTGAGGTCATTCGGGCGACCTGGGTGAGGTCGTGTGGCGACCCGGGTGAGGTCGTTCGGGCGAACCGGGTGAAGTCATGTGGCAACCCGAGTGAAGTCGTGCGGCGACTTGGGCGAAGTTGAACAGGTGGACGTGTGGACGGGCGGCCGGGTGAGGGTGCGCCGTGCACGACAAAACGGTGAAGTGTTGAGATTGTGAACGGAGGTGTGTCTCGGGCAGAGGCGCCAGTGTGTGGCGACTTCGAGGCGCGCCCGAGTTGGGAAAACAACACGATCGTGCGACGAGGTGAACGAAGGGTTGGTGAGTCGTGCGGCGACCGTGCAAAGGTGCCTACGAGCTGGGCAACCGAGTTTGCTGAAGTTGTGAAAAATTGGCTAGGTGTAAATTTGGGGTTTCCCAAGATTTAACTTGTGCATTGTAAAAGTGAAGATTGTATAATATATTGATATCGGGCAGACTCATATTGCAGGGAGTTGCCCCTCCCTTTATACTGTTGTGCATTTCTCTTGTATAATGCTGTTGATAATGAATGTGTATGGGTGTTCATTGATATAAAGGCACATTAATAATACTTGGTTGAGAATCACAAACTAAGTAGGAATAAGTGGTTAGGCGTAGTCCATGAACATAAGTATTGGTGAAAAGAAAGTGTTCGGTAGTGCTGCACCTCGCCTAGCACGGTTGGAAGACTACCGTAGGCTTGGAGTGTGACAGTTGGTATCAAAGCTCGGTTGGAGCTGGTTAGAGCAAGGTTGCTCGTGACGAAGTGACAGTGGAAGCAGGTACTTGCAGGTGAAGGAAGCTAGCTTCACATACAAGTGGAACAAGGGTCGGTTCATGGTTGCAGGGAACTTGGTGAAGCTGGTGAAGGTTGGAACCGAAGGTCGTAGAGTTGGACAAGTGGTACTACGTGCTGTCTCACACGATTTGGGCATTTGTCAGGGGTTGGCAAGTGGGACTGCGTGTGAGAAGGTATACACGGTTTGGGCGTCTGTGGACCAAACGAAGTACGAACTGGGGAAGACGAACGACAAGGCATGGCAGGATTGGAAGAATGTGAAGGGAAGCTCTTGCTTACCTTATACAGGTTGAAGCGGATGAAAGAGGAGAATCCCCGGATTCAAGAGAAGCTTGTAGTCTTGGAAAAGAATGTTGAAGATGAGCTTCTTCAACTTGGATGGACAATGGAGCAAGATGAAGTTGCAGATTGTACTGACAAGGAAGAGGAAGCCGTGATAGTTGAAGATGTTGCAGACATGATCATGATGGAGGATGAACTTGAGATTGATCAAGTTGGACCAGGATCGTGGAGTTTGCAGACATGTATGGATGAGGATACTCATATGGAGGAACCTCATGATGATAAAGTAAGTATTGATACTTGTGTTTCATTTAAGCATTTGGTAGATGGACCGTATGCAGGGAAGGGCAAAGCCAGTTTGCCGATGCTACGGAGCATCTTACCATGGATGTTTATGATGAGACCTTGTATGGAGAAGCAAGGATTGTTGATTGTTGCAGGACTTGTTGGGGTTGTTTGTGACCTTATGGTAGAAGGTGCAAAGGCCCGTGACAAGGGTGGAACTTGATGATCGTTGTGGAGGAATGGATCATGCTTTAGCCACATGGCTAAGTGCCCGGCATGACTCTTGGACAGATTGGAGGGCACACTTTTGGGTGGACTTCTCATGGCCGAGACCAAGAGCAAGTCTTGGTGGAACCTTTGGTGGAGGAGCTATGATGGAAGGGACTCGTAATGATGATGATATGGTTGGGTGACTGAGTTCACTAGACCAAGGATTGCAGACTTGGATAGGGATGAGCGATTGTTGTGATGGGTCTACTTGGTTGGACTACATGGACAACTTAGTCATGGACATCAGGTTGGAGACATGGAGCATGGCAGCCTTATGCAGGGACATTATGTGGGAGCACTTGTAGAGGTGTCACTTATGGGCATCCAATGAGGAGTGCCAAGGCAGTGATGTTGTGCAGATGGATTTGTTGATGTGACATGGAGATGTTTTACTTATGAGCCAAGGAGAGGTTGTGCACTCTTGTACAACAAGGCCATGGACTTGGATGGAGTTGTGAGCAGACTATGGGGCATTCTTACTACATGGAGCGCTGAGGCATCTTGCAGAGACCTTTGGGCCGAGACTTGTATGCTTGCTGAGAGAGATGTTGGTGGGAGGTGACTTATGGAGCTCATGATGACATGAGATTGTTGTGACTTTTGGGGACTTCATATATGGTGGACTTAGAAGATCTGATGCATTGAGGAGCTGAGGTCAGAGACTTTGATGCAAGATGGGGTACATACTTTCAAGTACATGTATGGGAATGGCTTGAAAGAGTGACTTGATGTGCAGGATCGATATGAGACACTTTGGAGTGATGGAGTTACGATGATGATGATGCCTTGGTGGCAACACTTGGGCATGGGTTGAGCCGAGACTCAACCACTTTTTATACATATGGATGATGTTGGGATAGATGTCGCTGATTACATGCAGCACATTGACACCAAACATCATGGACAACATGTTGCAGATGAGATGAGGGCTACTTCATGGACCTGAGCATGGCTTACACTTATGGAGATGGATTCTTGATCGAGTTGATGATGTGACAGGATGTTCTGAGAAATGACTGATGATGACATGAGGATGTTCACTCTCATGGTTTGAGCGTGACAGTTGGACTGGCCATCCGACTAGTTCGAACATGGGGTTCGGAAGTGTGCAGAGATGTGTTAGCATTTGTTGGAGTATCATGGCAGCAGTTCACATGGGATGACACATGATGAGGTCGACACGAGATGTTGCAGTGGGCATGTAGCTTGAGATGGAGGGGCCAGCCTTCCACGATGGAGCATCATGTGGAGATTGTGACAGGATGGTCGATGATCATGGATTGAGATGATTTTCGATATATGACATACTGATGGTGTGTATACCTTGGTATGGTGATCTTGGTGACAGATGGTTGCCGGGATGAGATATTGTCGAGGACGACAATGACTTCCAGTGGGGGAGGATGCTAGGACCTGCGGTTCTTGCGACAGGCAGGGCAACTCCACCATGCAAAGTGCGTGTGAAACATTTAACGAAATGAACCTTGGGCGAGTTTATAAGGTGTTGGGTGAGTTGAGGGGGCAGTCCCATGAGTTGGGTGGGTCGACCATCCTCCGGGCGAGACAACACATTATGAACGAGTTGGCCGGGCGTTTGGTGTGGGTCGGCCGGGTGACACAACCCGCCACCTGCCCGTATATATTGGAGGGCGTTTGGAGGCAAACGACCATCAATCATTTTGATCAACAAGTTCAAACAAGGAGTTCTGAAGTGCGTGGATGAGCCCGCACGACGGGCGGAACTCGGGTGTGAACTCGTTCAGAAAAGTCGTTCGGATAGTCATTCGAGAAAATCATTCGAGAAAATCGCTCAGACAGTCGTTCAGGAAAGTCATTCGGGAAACTCGTTCGGACAGTCGTTCGTAAAACTCGTTCGGACAGTCGTTCAGGAAAGTCGTTCAGAAAAGTCGTTCAAGAAAGTCGTTCAGAAAAGTCGTTCAGGCAGGTGTTCGGGCAGGTCGTTCAGGCAGGTCGTTCGGGCAGGTCGTTCAGGCAGATCGTTCAGGCAGGTCTTTCGGGAGGTCGTTCAGGCAGGACCCGGGTGAGGTCGTTCGGGCGACCCGGGTGAGGTCGTTCGGGCGAACCGGGTGAAGTCGTGTGGCGACCCGGGTGAAGTCGTGCGACGACTCGGGCGAAGTTGAATGGGTGGACGTGAGGACGGGCGGCCGGGTGAGGGCGCGCCGTGCACGACAAAACGGTGAAGTGTTGAGATTGTGAACGGAGTTGTGTCTCGGGCAAAGGCGCCCGTGTGTGGCGACTTCGAGGCACGCCCGAGTTGGGCAAACAACACGATCGTGCGACGAGGTGAATGAAGGGTTGGTGAGTCATGCGGCGACCGTGCAGAGGTGCTGACGAGCTGGGCAACCGAGTTTGCCGAAGTTGTGAAAAATTGGCTAGGTGTAAATTTGGGGTTTCCCAAGATTTAACTTGTGCATTGTAAAAGTGAAGATTGTATAATATATTGATATCGGGCAGACTCATATTGCAGGGAGTTGCCCCTCCCTTTATACTGTTGTTGCATTTCTCTTGTATAATGTTGTTGATAATGAATGTGTATGGGTGTTCATTGGTATAAAGGACACATAATAATACTTGGTTGAGAATCACAAACTAAGTAGGAATAAGTGGTTAGGCGTAGTCCATGAACATAAGTATTGGTGAAAAGAAAGTGTTCGGTGGTGCCGCACCTCGCCTAGCACGGTTGGAAGACTACCGTAGGCTTGGGGGCATGACACTAGGGGATGTATCCCCGTAGAACACTGCGCTCACCTCCTTGAACCCTGATCTATCATCCTAGGCCTCTCAAGCCTCAACGCTATCCTTGCTTGGCCTAACAATGGCCTTCAATGGTCCTCTTCTGCCCTAGTTTACCCTAAACCCTCATCTGAATTTTTTTGTGCTAATTCCTTAGTGGTTTTGTAGGTGTTTGGTCTTCAAAAGGTTGATTTTCAGGCGGCTTCTTCATCTTAAAATTTTAGGCCACTTGGGCGAGTGCATCTACAAGGCCTTTAGCCTAGGGTTTGACTTCTAAACCCTTGTTTTCTCTCTGTTTTATTACAACAGTTAAATCAGTGAGAATTAGGCCCTAAAATCACATATAAATTGGTCAAAATTGTTTAAAATTGCAAAATTTTCATTTTCCTAAATTTTGGCTACTTGGGCACCTTAGATCTAGCCTAGATCTAATTTTATGCTTGCTGGAATTTACTGCATAACTGAATATTTCATATTTGCAATTTCTGAATCACACACTTAAAAAAGTAAAAAAAACTTGAAATTTTCAGTTTCTGGTGAATTTTCTTATTTTTGGGCATTTTTGGCACTGTTCTTAGTTTCATTAGCTTGCTGATCTGTGGTTTATTTACTGCTGTAATAAATAGATCAGATCTGGAAAATTTCTGAAAAATACATTTTAAAAAAGGTTAATACATCTAATTTTCCAGTTAGCTAAGTTTGCTTGGCAGTTGGGTTTTTCTTTGTGAATTTGGGTAAGCATAAGCATTGTGAAATTGATATTTACTTACTGCTATCATAATAATCACTTGCTGCTCATAAAAAGATCATTGGAACATAAAGTGCGTAAGTGTCTTCATAGCTCAATATCTTGTTCTTACTTGTTCCTAGCATTTATGTGGTGAAAGTGGCTAACATTGTGTTCTTGTGAGTTTATGTGTTATAAGAATTTATATTTCACATCTAATAAGCCCACTCACCTAAAAGCACTTGAATCATAAATCATCTTGGTGATAAGTCTCATTAGGGGATTTTTGAGGTCTAAAATGGGCCTCCTAAGGAAATTATAAAATAATAGTGGAAATAATAAAATAAGATTAGATTACATCATTTAATTTTAGAGGGAAAAAAGACAACTATTTTTTCAGCTTATCTCCCTATTGGTTTACTCAAATTTCGAGCGGAAACACTAGTTGGATACAAAATTTGATTCCTCATCAAGGAGTACCCATTTTGCATACTTTCGATGCAACCTGCTATATGAAAAATGAGAAATACATGAAAAAACATGATGCAATCATGTTTTTTCGTGTATTTCTCATTTTTCGTGTAGCAGGGTCCATTGAAAGCATGAAACATGGGTACTCCTTGGATGAGGAATTAAATTTTTCATTCAACAAGTACTCCCACTCGAAATTTGAGTAAAAACTTAGGGAGATAAGTTGAAAATACGAGTTGAAAAAGTAGTTTTATTATTTTATTATTTTTTAATATTTTTACTTTTTTACTCCAAAAATGGTGAATCATCCTCCATGGTTGAACATCATCATCTTGAATCCTATTGGTTCTTATAAAGTTTATTTTGGTTGTACATTTTTCTTAGGAGGCCCATTTTAGACCTCAAAAATCCCTTAATGCTTGGGCATATTGGAATCTTGTAGATTTGATTGAGTTCCTCTTAACAATTGCGATAAGAATCATAAATAATCTTGTTTTGGATCATCTTAAGTGAATTGTGATATTGAATATTGTTGAATGTTGACATCTTATAGCTTTGTGGCTAATTGATAAGTGATCGACTATATTGAGGAATATTTTGTGAAGTTTCCACTTGTATCTTTCAACATTTATCTTGTTTAAGATTGTTATCTCAATATTGTTATGCACTCTTGCTATAAGACGATTCACACTAAGTACTTAAGTAACATAAACAATATTAACTCAAGATAATTTCACTCATCATTTTGCATAAACATTTTAGGATCTAACCTGCATTAAGAATTTACCTCCTAGCATAAGCTAGGTTGATACACTCTTAGGGCAACCCTTTTCAAACAAGATTGAGAGATTAAACTCTTGCTCATAGTTAACAGAGTGACCTTGCAGTTGTCAAAGCCACAGTGTCTGCAGTGCTTGAGCCACTGGGTGAGTGGAACATAGGGGGAGGTATTGTTAATCAGGTCGCTACCTACTTCCTGTTGGCTTCCATTTCACAGCGTACTTTGAGGATTGTTTCTCAAAATAGTTCGGGGAAAGGCTCAACTTAGATTAGGCATGTAATTAAAATTAACCAAGATCACTGCATCTCACATAGGTCCTAGGATTTGCACTTAATATAGGTTAGTCAATCATTCAAAGCAGCGGTCCCCGTCTGGTCACTTGGTTTCAATTTATCATAAGCAAGAATTGTGACTCCATTAAGGCACTAGTCTTATACTTAAAATCTAATCTAATCATTAATCTTGCTAAATTTAGCCAAGTAGCTAGGCCACTCATCTATGTCTCCCAAGGAAGTTGGTTCCCAACTTGTTTTCCTCCATCTGATTCCATAGGGACTACCCCCCATAGCTTATTGTTGGGAGACAACTAAAAAAAAGTGGGCGGGGATCAGAGTGACAATCCCTGCCCTGAGCGGTTGTTGTGGTGCCTGTAAAATTCGGGCGACAACACCACCCAAAGATAATTGCAAAACAATCTTCAAGCAAAAAAGATGCAAGATATATTCAACATGTTCAAGAAGCTAGTCACCATAGTCCCAGACAATAACATACTCTACAAGAAACCCAACAACAATAATGGGTTCCATGACAACCTAGATTGCCATAACCTTGTCCTCAAACTTCACAATTCAACAAGGAGGTGCATCTCCAAGCATTAAGTCAATAGACCAATCCTCAATCTGAATTTGACCATACCTCACTTACTTCAAGCTTGAAGCAGATTGAGATATATTTTTTCTCTAAACACCCCTTTTAGTGGTTCACCTCATCACCGGGATCATGGGGTCATCTTCTCTACATGTGTGCATCAACAACCCACGATCTTCTCAATTATTTTGTAGTAAAGACATTTTTTCTTACCACTTACTACACCTAAACACGTTCTGTTGCACACACTCACAATTTAGAGGAAATTCTCCTCCTAACATTCTATTGAGCCAATCCAATAAATGCATTGCTCCCACATACTTTGATGTTCTTCACTAGAAAGCATGCGCCATCCCAAGAAATCAAGGACAAGTTCTTTTGAGTGTTGATTTGGGGTAGCATCAGATGTGCTCTAGCCACGAAATTTGGTGGAGAGGTTGGGGGATATGAGATCTCCAATACCCAGAAAGGGTTTGGGCAGATTCTAAACAGATCAAGAGATATTAAAATAATTAATATTTTTAATGGAGTCCCTAAGTCTAAACTTAGGGAAAATAAAATATTAATATGTATTAATATGAATCTGTGTTAGAATGGTCCAAAAGACATGGATCAAGCCAAATCTAATCTTAGCTGTTGATTAGGGACTTAATCTCGGCTGTTGAGATGTCAACAGGAAAAGTATAAGAGGAGGCTTGAGGGTCACTTGGAGAGGTACACACCAGATGATCAATCATTCTATTCTCTAGGGCGAGGTTTGCTAAGAGAGATAGAATCAGTGATTGGGAGAGAAGTTGAAGGGCATTGAGTACAGAGAAACAGAGAAGGCAGAGATTGTGTCGGGAGAGTAGCACCGTAGCCAGGGAGAGTGACACAGAGCCAGCAAGGGCTCACACAGGGCCACGCAGAGGAAGCCAAGTGTTGCGCAGAGCACCAGAGAGGCCAACGTGTCTAACGCAGAGGCCCAGAAAGCTGACGCAGGGCCTCCTGGGCTGATGTAGGCCAAGAAAGGCTAATGCAGGGCCAACGTGAGACAAAGAGGGGCTGACGCAGTCCAGATTGGGTAAGATGTTGGGGTTGCAGGATAAGTTTTGTGCTGAAGAGCTGCTGGAAAGATTTTCCGGGGTTTCAGCCAGGAGATTTCTCTCAAACTGTGAGGTATAAATGCTAAGGAAATTCTCTATTGGGTAGGCTAGTTTCGGCACCCAGGTTGTACTCTGATATTGCTTAATAAGAAAACCCTCAGATAGCTGCACTGGTTTTCCCACATTGGGTTTTTCCGGGGACATTAGTTCAAAAATAATGGTGTCATGTGGTGTGTTTGTTCTTGTTTCTTTTAGTTGCTGATCTGTAATATGTTAAGCATAAACTGGTGTTTATTTTCAGTGTTTACATTGTAAATAACTTGTTAAGTAACATACCAAGTAGGTAGGAATAATTCAGATAAAGTGCATGGAGGGTTTCTAACTAAGTAAACTTAGAAACTTTAACATGGTATCAGAGCGTGATTGCAGATCACATGAGGACTAAAAGACATTAGCCGAGCGAAGCAATAGCAGTAGAAAATAGTTGTCCTGAGGTGATAGAAGCTGTTTCTAGCAGCGCAGAAGCCAAGGAAGTGTGACGCAGAGCTAGTCAGAGCCACGCAGAAGAAGTCTGGAACCGTGCAGAGCCTTAGAGAGGCCAACGTTGCTGACACAGAGGGCCAGAGGGCTGACGTAGGGCATCCCAGGGCTGACATCCCAGGGTTGACGCAGACCCATCTGGGGTGACGCAGAGCTAGAATGGGGCAGAGAGGGGCTGATGCAGTTCACAGAGAGGTAGTTGTTAGAGTCTAGAAGGCTGCAAAAATATTGCGGAGTGGAGATGGTGAGGTACTGTAGTCAAAATAGTCCCTGACAGAGCAGGGCCAAAGGAGTTGTTACCAAGGGTTTCTAGCTGAGGAACCTGGATCAGCAGTGCAGTTGCACAAGAGGATCAGAATAGGGGACATCTCGACAAGCGGCAGAAGGATTTCTAGGAAGGAAATAAGGACTCAGAGGGAGTCTAGAAGAGAACTTCCAGATGGGAAGTAGAGACTCAGAGGAGTTGAACAGAGAACTTCCAAGAGGGAAGTAGAGGAGCGTCATGGCACTACATGGGGGTAAGAGACCAGGATAGGCTAGACGGAGCATCGAACTTTGCAATCTGGAAGGCCAAAATCTTATCAGTGCTTGACAGGAATCATGTCAAGAACTTCGCCTTGAAGTTTATAGTTGTCCTAGTCGACCCCATTGAAAATGAAAGGTACGAAGAGACGATGGCAAGGGCCAAATGCATTATCCTTGACCGGGTCAAAGATCATGTGGTACCACATATAGCCGAGAAGGAAACAACAATTGAGATGTGGGAGGCTCTCAAGAACCTGTACCAGCATACTCCTGTGCAGAGAAGAATGCTGCTCGAGAACCAAATGAGGTCGTATCAGATGAAGAAGGGTCAGTCGATTGACACCTTTCTCGGAGGATTGAATGAGATCCAAGACCAGTTGATTGCTATAGGAGCGACACCAGATCAGGAGCTTATGGCGAGGACAACCCTAAATGTTGTCTCAGAAGATTGGGAAGTGTTTGTCCAAAGTATCCTGGGCAGAGGGACTCTCCTACCTTGGGACGAGATGTGGGCAACTCTTCGCCAGGAAGAGATCAGACAACAGTCGAAGACAGGTAGCAGCAGCAAAGGGATGAAGGTCAAGCAGGAGGAGGAGGATGTGGCCCTAGCATCTGAGGGAAAGCAGGAGAAGCAGAAGAAGAAAGATCTCTCCAAGATCAAGTGCTTCCATTGTGGGGAGATGGGTCATTATGCGACCCAGTGCCCAAGGAAGAAGAATAAGGGAGTCTTCTGAGACTAAGGCAGCGCCAACACAGGGAGAGAAGGAAGTTTTGACAGACGATGATTGTGCCATGAGTGCACACGCACCACTTGAGCAGAAGTGGGGAGACATAGAGTTGTAGTTAAGCGGACTAAATGCAATGAGGGGCAGGATCCTTGAAGTACCCAGCCTATTGGATTATACCTTGCTACGGGAGCCCCAACGAGGAGTAGTAGGACTGGCTGAGTGGGTAGAGACGGATGTGGATGGAGCGGCAGAGAGAACTACAATGCAGGAGTCCCGAGATAGCGCAGAGCTAGCAGGTTACAACAGTGCGAGAGGCACAGGAGTGTTGCACCAGTGCAAGAAGGCACAAAGAGGTGTGCAATGACGAGATGCAGGGAGTTGTTGCAGCAGCGCGGAGGTCAGAGATAGGGAACACTTGTCAGTGGTAGAGGGAGCTTCAGCATTAGTGGGTGTTTCTGGCCCAACAGGGAGGTTAGTTACTTACTTCTCAGTAACTGAGTTGTAGTGCAGCAGTGGACAACACGATGTAGCATGATGAGAGGAGGTGCAGTGCAGATGCAGTGTTGGGAGAAAGGACCAGCAGCAGCACGGATGCAGAGGGAGTTGTCGTACAGATGCAGCAGTGGCAGTGGCAGAACCATGGGCAGCAATACAGGAGGCAGCAATGCAAAGGATGGTGGGCAAGAAGGCCTAGCATCAACAAAGGTACCGATGTTGGATGATCAAAGTAATACTCAGTGGGGTATTGCTAGAGCAGAGTCCTCGCTAAGAGGGAGTGTTGATTTGGGGTAGCATCAGATGCGCTCTAGCCACAAAATCTGGTGGAGAGATTGGGGCACATGAGATCTCCAATACCCAGAAAGGGTTTGGGAAAATTCTAAACAGATCAGGAGATATTAAAATAATTAATATTTTTAATGGAGTCCCTAAATCTAAACTTAGGGAAAATAAAATATTAATATGCATTAATATGAATCTGTGTTAGAATGGTCTAAAAGACATGGATCAAGCCAAACCTAATCTTAGCCATTGATTAGGGACTTAATCTCGGCCATTGAGATGTCAACATGAAAAGTATAAGAGGAGGCTTGAGGGTCACTTGGAGAGGTACACACCAAATGATCAGTGATTCTATTCTCTAGAGCGGGGTTTGCTAAGAGAGATTGAATCAGTGATCGGGAGAGCAGCTAAAGGGCATTGAGTACAGAGAAACGGAGAAGGCAAAGATTGTGCTGGGAGAGCAGCGTAGCAGCCAGGGAGAGTGACCCAGAGCTAGCAAGGGCTCACGCAGGGCCACGTAGAGGCAGCCAAGTGTTGCGCAGAGCACCAAAGAGGTCAGCGTGTCTGATGCAGAGGCCCAGAAAGCTGACGCAGAGCCTCCTGGGCTGACGCTAGCCAAGAAAGGCTAACGCAGGGCCAGTGCGAGACAGAGAGGGGCTGACGCAGTCTAGATTGGGCATATGTTGGGGTTGTAGGAGCAGTTTTGTGTTGAAGAGCTGCCAAAAGGATTTTCCGGCGTTTTAGACGACAAATTTCTCTCAAACTGTGAAGTATAACTGCTAAGGAAATTCTCTGTTGGGTAGGCTAGTTTCGGCACCCAGACTGTACTATGATATTGCTTAATAAGAAAACCCTTAGATCGCTGCATCAGTTTTCCCACATTGGGTTTTTCCGGGGACATTGGTCCAAAAATAATAGTGTCATGTGGTGTTTGTTCTTGTTTCTTTTAGTTGTTGATCTGTAATATGTTGAGTATGCACTGGTGTTTATTTTCAATATTTACATTGTAAATAACTCGTTAAGTAACATACCAAGTAGGTAGGAATAAATCAGATAAAGTGCATGGGGGGTTTCTAACTAAGTAGACTTAGAAACTTGAACATTGAGTGGGGAGGATTTGATGAAACTAAGTCCCCAATAGACTTAAGTCCAAAAATATATTATAATGGCATTTTATCCTCTGCATTTTTTATTTTGTAGTTCACCTACCTCATTGTAATTATTCTATAAGTGACTTGGTTAAAGATGATCATTGTAATTATTAGCTCTATATATACATAATACCATAGAATACAACATATATACAATTGCAACAATCTCCTTTCACTTCCACTTGCATGCTTGGTAACTCATTTTTTTGTTCTTGTGAGTATTTGGATTGTTGTTATTGTGTAGGTATCAAGGAAAAGGTAAACTAATTGGTATTATGTATTTTTTAATTGTAGCTGTGTCTCTAAAATTATAAAAATTTAAACAAGAATGATAAAATACCAACAATAACAATTCATCCTATGCAAATTCATCATTATGCAATCCAGTGGAAAACGTTATAATCTTGCCAATCTTGAAATCCTGAAAATTATTAAGTCTGTTGAATTTTGAAAGGGGAATGAAATTCTACTTTCTCCATATGAAACTTTATGAAGTTGGAACCACTCTTAAACATCTTGAAACAATTAATGGTAACACTAAAAATTTAAGTAAAATGATATAAAAGGTAAGATAAAGGAGTGTTAATTTTAATTTAAGAATTTAAAATTACCAAATTACAAAGGTCAGAGACTCCTCAAAACTCTACCCTAGATCTTTGTTCTATCTTCTTAGATATCTCCCTTATGGGGGAGGGGTGGGTCCTGTTGTTGCTAAGATTGTACAAGCACCGCGACAATGGATCAGGGTGGGGGCTGTCACTCTGATCCCTGCCCACTCTATCCTAGCTGTCTCCCAACAACAGGCTATGGGGGGTAGTCCCTATGGAAATGTGAAGGTGGAAGGCAAGTTGGCAACTAACAAGCCTGAGAGACACAATTGAGTGGCCTAGCTACTTGGTTAAATTTAGCAAGACTCAAAGATTAGATTACAGTTTGATATGAGACCAGTGCCTTATGGAGTCAAAATTATTGCTTATTATAATTTAAGACCAAGTAACCGTATGGAAAACCGTTGCTTAGATGCTTCACTAAACTTATACGAGATGCAAGTCCTAAGATCTAGATGAAATGCCAAGATCTTGGTCACTTTTAAGTTATATGTCTAGTCTAAATGGAACCTCCCTCTTAACTCTTTTAAGACCAGTCTTTAGAGTAGGTTGTGGGATGAAAGCCAACGAGAAGCAAAAAGAGGCTTGATTAACGATACCTCCCCTTGTGTTCCAACCACCCATTGCCTTCAAAGCTGCAGAGACTATGGCTTTGACGACTACAAGGTCACTGTGTTAACCACTAGAATGGTGTCGAATCCCTCAAGCCAGGTGAAAAAGGGTGGCCCTAGAAGTCTATCAACCAAGCTTATGCTTGGAGGTAAATTATTAGTGTAACTAGGCCTAGAATGCTTATGCAAAGGTTATGAGTAAGTTCTCGGTTTAAGATTGGCTTGATGTTTAAGTACTTAGCGTTATGATTAATCTTCAATGACAAAAGTACTTACGGAAAGACAATCTTATTACCAAGAGTGTGCCAATTATTAAGTGCCAATGTCAAATCCACAAGATACTTAATTAAGAGCAATTATTCACTTAACAATTTGCCAATGATTATCCACAAGATGTCAATTACTCAAGATATTCCAATGATAATTATCAACAATCTTATGCCAAAAATAATGCCAAGATTATGCTCTTTAGACAATGCCAATATTGAAAGATGCTCAATTAGAATAACAGTCAACAAAACTTAAGATGCCAATTGCTTAAGATAGACAATAAAATTACCAAAGCTTCTTAAGATTGTGAAAGAGCACAAGATTATGAGCTTAGCTTAGAGCAATTATCCAACAAATCTTAGCAATGTTTAAACAAACTTAGATCTTAATAACTGAAACCATCAACAAGATTAGAAGATTTAGAGCTTAGATGTGTGAGTGCTTATTTAGTGCAAAGTTGTGATTCTTATGAATGATCTTACAAGAAACAAACAAGTGTTAGCTTTCAAATAATCAATGTTTTAGACAAGCTTCTTAACAAGAGCACTAATTAAACTTTTGGACAACAGTAAGCTACTCACTCTAAATCCAAGAAATAGCAAGCATATCAGAAACTAATATGACCAATGAAACATTAAATGAATTTCCAAGTGAATATGCAAGAGAGGTACCTTTCTTATGATGGGTTTTTCAGAGATTATCAGATCTGAAAATACTTATTACAACAGTGAGAAAATTATGCAAACAATGAGCGATCAATGTGAGAGTGTGTGCCAAAATGTGGCCAACAATTGCCAAGTGATAAAACAACTTTGTCAATATGGTACTGTGAGTTTTTAGCCTTCTCAAAGATGTAGTATTCAGAAAATATCAGATCTGATCACACTTTTATGAAGAGATATCAGTCACTACAAATTGGAGATTTATGCAGAAAACTTGAAGCCCAAGATAATTAGATATTAGGACAAAGTGCTAAATATCACACCAATCAATTTTATGCCTCTTAATGTGTTCTTTCCAAGTTATATAAAATCTGATCTATTTGATTATGCAGAGATATTCTCGCCAACAAACAAGTAGATTTAGGCCTAACAAGTGAAATTTTATCATGAAATTTTTAGTGTGATTGAACTATTTAGATGAGATTTTAGGGCACTTAGATCACCATTATAGAGAATTTATTACAGCTATAGCAAAACAGTGAGAGAATAAGGGTTTAGAGAGAAAACCCTAGGCCCAAGGCCTTGAAGATGACTTGTCAAATATGCCAAACATTTTTCCAAAGAAGATGCCACCTGAAAACACAAGATCTGAGCCAATTTCTTCTTGCAAAGGCCACCAATATTCAGTCTAGAAATTCAGAGATGGGCCAAGGGAAAATCAAGGCCAAGGAAGGCTAGGACTAGGCCCAATAAGGCTAGTTTTAGGCTAGAAAAGACCTAGCGCCTAAGGAAGAAGGATGAAGAAGGGCTGAAATGGGTCATGTTACCCACTATTTTGTGGGTGATATCCCCAGTAGAATTTACTTTTCTCCACGATGGTCCTCAGTCGATGGCCCCTTGTGGCCCCAGTGCCATTTCTCCACCACATGAGCCAACCATGTGGTCCCTCACCCATTTGTTATGATAGTATGTTTCAAGGTGGGCCTCCCAAGCCTAAAGGTATGTCTTGCCATTTGGTAATTAAGTAATTCAGTTCGCTTATTATGGAGATTATTGGGCATGGACTAATGGGGGGATTCAACGGAAAAAGTGGGCTAGGTTTGAGCTCCTGTCCCCTTGATCTCTTTCGAAGTGTTAACCTTTGATTTTAGCCATGTGGGATCTCTTTTACTGACCTTTGGGTTTCTAGGATGATAGTTCATAGGAAACCTTGATTTTGGATGCGTGGTCCCACTCCCCGATTCATGCATATCATCCCCTTTTCGGTTATTATATTCCCTTCCATCATTTTTCCCACCTGGGTCCACATTCCTCCACTGGGTCCACACAGGGTTAGCCACCCCCTCCCCTTGCCCCACAACTTGGGTCAGGTTTGGAACAATGCCTTGGAGGTTGATGCAGATAAAAGAAAGAAGAAAAAGCATAAACGACCACATTTAATAGGAAATTGTACGACAAAATGCAAAAGATGGTTGGGACAAATATATTTAGCACGTGGGAAAAAACCATTGCATGAGCTCTTCCCCTTTCATGGCCATCACCCTAGTTCCTATACACCCTTGATGAGTCCCCTCTATCATTTAGTAACCCATGATTGTCCCAACCCTCGGTGGGCGATAAATGCCCCACCTTAATAGGGGGTATCCACTGCTATACTTTGCATGTCATGGTCTCATCCCTTGAGCCCCTAGCAGTTAACCAAAGAAAATCATAAAAGGCTAAAGGCATTTGAAGAAGGGTGGAAAAATCAAGCCGGGGTGACTCATTTACCATGATTGCTCACTCCTATACATTATTTACCCAAGTGTGGGCTTCCCTTTTACTAGCTACCTTTGTTCCATGGGATGTGCCCCAAGTTGTTCCCCTTTGCCCCCTACTCCATTTCATCATTATGTCACATACTACCATCATCTGATGGATGTACTATGAGCATATTACCCTCTTTAGAAGTGGAAACCACCTAATACGATAATTGGTTAACCCATTTTGGAGCTTGAAGACATTGGCACATGCCAAAACCCACTATGGAAGGGCACGCCATTATTAAGTGCCCACTGATTGTCCATGATGTGTAAACTCTATTGATTATTTTAATGACTTGATATGCTAGAAGGTACGGCGACGCATTGGATCTTATGTAGGATTGCAGATGGTCTCCATTTTGGGTTTGGTCTCCCTATGCGGGGTCCTAACCCTTCAGAGGGCTACATTGACACATGTAGGATGTGTGTAGAGAGCCATGGGCCTCCATAGCAGTAGATAACACTCCATGGCTCTCCATAGATGTTCAGAGATTGCTTGAGATCCAACTATTGGATGAGGAAGATGCATCTGGTACACCATGCCTAGTCGGCCCCCACAGTTGCACCATACACTTGGCAGGTGATCCAGGACTTGTACATTGATGTGGCATCATTTATTCTATCATCTGAGGCCTTACAGATGGTCTACAGGCATCTTCAACTCATTTGGAGACCCATGAGGTTATTATTGTGCCCTCGTACCCACTGGGAGCACCACAGGTTTATTGTTTGGAGAACAAGGGGCCACCCCCTTGTCCATCACATTTGAGGGTCCTATTCTTCAATATGGCACCTATGGACCTCATCAGACCTCTTGAAGGGCCCTACGACATGTATTGTTTATCATTTATGAGCTAGTTTGGTGGGCTTGTCACTAAAAGTTAGGTTATTTGCACATTATTTTATTTTGGGGCTTATGTAGGCTTAGAAAACTAATTCGAACTCCTAATTAGTGTATAAATAAAAAGTGAGATGAGTTCATTTCTCATCATCACTTTGATTTGGTTCATTCTTCTCTCTTGAGAATTTCACACTTTTTCGATGGTGGGATTGTGAGATATCCCGAGCCCTAGATCTGAGATCAAACTTTGCCCTGGTATCCCCTAATCTAGTACCTCATAGGATCAATTTCTCACCATTAAGCACAAAATCTTGTTTGATCCTTTCCGCTTCCTTGTCTGGGTTAGGCTCATCATTGGTTGCTAAACTCTATCCTCCTAACCTAGGCTAGGTCCACTTGGTCCCTTGTGGTCCCGCACATTTGAAAAGTCAATTCTTGAAGAACCATTTGGGAAACCAAGTTCAATAAGGATTTTGGGGATTAGGGAACTCCTTTACAAGCCACATTCCCTTAACCTAACCCTCAAATCCTCACATCCTTCTCTTAGAAGACATCATACCTTGCTTAAAAAGCAAGCAAGCCCCACTCCTAACTTCCTTCTGGGAAAGGGATCATTAAGGTCACTTCACACTGATTTGTTGATCTATCCTTCATAGGTGACTTTCCCAAGGTTACTTAGGAGCGGGAGTGAAACAGGGAGTGGGAGCAACTGCGGGAGCGATTCCGGGAGCGTTTTTTTATAAATCTATTAAATATATATATATATATATTTCGATGCATATATGTCAACAAATGCATGTAGAATGATGAATTAAATATAAAAAACATATATTGAACCATATAACAACAATCATCTAGAAGTTATAATCTTCATCAACTATGTCCACAAGTTAGTAACATAGTAACATACAACATATTGAGTCTCATGATTCATCAATCTTAAAGTTTCAAGCCTTCTAAATTCAATATATATCATTTATCATCATTGATCACGAAAGTTGTACTTGTAAGTTAAGTGTAACCATTACAACAAATAATATCTAACATGAAATGAAATGTTAAAAAATGAAATGAAATGAAACAACTGTGAACTTTCAAGAAGAATCATATTCATAATTCATTACTAATGAGTTATAATTGCCAACTTCAAACTTCAAACTTAAATTGTCATATATTGTTTACAAAAAATATTATAATAATATGAAAGACTCAATAGTTATAAAAACTACTAGAAACTAGAAAAGACGAGTAAATCTATTATCTATTGCTAGTGCTTGGGCTTCTTGCTGCCACAAGAAATGTCTAATTTTTTAGTCTTGTTGGAAAATAAGGATCTTTGTCATTAATATCACCCTCTAAGCATTAACATAAGATAGAAAAAGCATAGCATGTCAAGTCAAGATTTTGTTTGAGTGATGCGTACATTTTTAGGAGGGTCATGATAGACGAGTTCGACAACCAATGTCACTAACATCAAGTTACACAAAGGGATTGGTGCTCTTGATTAAATACAAGTTCCATACCCTAATACATGACAAAATCCAATTGAAACATTGCAATCCCCCTAATCCTGAAACCTTGAAAAACTAATAAGTCTGCTGGATTTTGAATGAAATCTAAAATTCTACTTTCTCCATATGAAATCCAATGAGGTCAGGAACACTCTCAAACATCCCGAGTCATTTCATGGTAATGTTAAAAATTTAACTAAAAGGATGAAAATGAAGATTAAGGAGAATGCTACTTTTGCTTTAAGAATTTAACATTACCATGAATCACATATCAATACTAGGGCCATAGGCTTGATCATTAGGTTGCTCCACTCAAAACTTATTTGTTCCTTTGAAAAAAATTGCATTTGGAATATTATTGCAAAAAATAAATTGTAAAAACGATTAAACGCTCCCAAAAAATGCTTCCTAAAAACCAGGGAGCATTTTTTTTTTGTCGGAAGTGCGCTCCTGACTAGCTCCCGAGTCACTCCTGCCCGGAGCACGAATTAGGAGCGAGGGTGTGGGAGGGGGGAGCACTCCCTTGCAACCTTGGACTTTCCATATACCAGGTCTCCTCCCATTGCCGAAAGTCCGTAAAGAGTAGGGAGCCTTAGCTGAGGTGACAGTGGGCTAAGTCTCCATTTGTTGCCCTTAACCTAAGAGTTGACCCTTTCAGAATCCCTTTTAGGTCCCCTGCTAGTTTGAGCGGTAAGAGGCCAAAAAGAGGCCAAAACGGGAGAGCGCAAGGCAAAGGAGGGAGGAAAAAGCCCTAAAAGGGGTGCGACCAGGCCTTAAGGGTCCATGACAAGCTATCTAGGGCTTAGGAGGGGCTCCAAGGCCTTCTAGGCTCACGGCCAGGCCAAAAATGGCTTTAAACCCTTGACACAGGGCTAAGGAAGGAGGCTGAGGCCCTTAGGGGCTTACGGATAGCCTCTAGGAGGCTTGGGAGGCTAACGCAGGGCCTTAGGAGGAAGATGTTAGGCTAGGAGAGGGTAGATTTGGGCCTGGGAGCCCTAAAACTTGAAACCCTTGCTCTGAAAATTTTATTTACTTTAGATCTTCAATTTTACTGCAAAATCTTCAATGGCTGGCCCTGCAAAACTTTTAGAAGCTAGATCTTACCCTCAAGGGCCTAGATCTAGCTCTAATCCATCTCCTTCCACTTGATTTCACCTGCACAAATGAAAATTAAAATACCCAAAACCCCAATATATACAAAAATTCATACTCCAAAAACCACAGTTGCAAAACCAAGATTAGAAAAATAAAATAATTTACAAGTGTATTATACAAGTTATATTTACAAAATATACATGTAAAATGCCTGGAAATTTTTTGAAATTTTATAAATCTTTAGTAGTGGCTAAATGTATTTCGAAAAATAAATAATAAACTACAGCCTTAGTGCAGTTAGAACACCATAAAAATAATTAAAGTCCAAACATAGTCAACCTCTATCCAAAGTTTGTGAACTTGGAGTCCGAGGGTTGGGGAACCTGCAAACACTATATATTTATGAAGATCAAATAGTTAAAACAACCAGTGAATCGGATCACCTAAGATAAGCCCACAACTTACCAATACAATGTTACTATCCCCTACAATGAAATAACGATCAAAATATTTATAAAGCATAATATAGGAATGTCGGTACCCAACATGTATCACAAATCATCAGATCAGAGACACCATGAAATGCACCCCAAAGTCTTTATTATGATTATTCCAACGTTCCCAACGAGATAATAATTTACATCATCTTTTCAGAGTTACATGAGCCAAAATTAGATGACTTCAGACACAAATGCTTTTAATTTATAGATAAATCCTCCAAGTGGAAAAATAACGGTTAGTTGGCTTGATCCCTGTCAAAATAATCTTGGCCATTGAAAAATATTTGATCATCTTTTAATCTCCACTGTTGAAAATATTTATTTTTGAGGAATTTTCGAATTTCTTATTGTATCCATTTTTTATTAGCTCAAAATTAATTATTTTTAGCTAATTTCCTCGAAAAATTAACTGACTTGACCACCAAGGCCCAAGGGTCCAATTTTTCTTGAAATTTCCAATATTCCTTTGGTGGGGGACCTCCAAAGATTAATTTCTTTGCTACCCACGAATTTTTCCACTTGGAGAATTTAATTTCTCTAAGACTTTAAAGTTGACTCTAATCAATTAATTTTCTGGCTTAGGATTAATTTAATTTTTGCCAGAAAAATTAATTAATTTATACTTGAGGAGATTAAATAGTTTTTCCACACTCTAATATTTTAGCCATGGTGTCTAAAGTATGAAAGACCATGCACTAAAATATTTTTTACATAAGATGATTACATTTTCAACCCTTAAATTACACACCCAATTCTGCGACACAACATGATTTTGTAGACCAAGTGATTTGTAATAAAATAATTTAGCCAATTAGCTTAAATTCTTCCCAAATCACTTTTACACAAGAATCGACTAAAACACTAGGACTCACCTAAGACTTTGACGACAAATTCCACCCTAGCTTTGAGGTGAGGTTGGAGGGAAAAGCTCTGCTGACCATCCGTGTTTAGAAACGCAGATAAATTAGTGAGACGAAAAATCTCCTAGGATGAAATTTTCACCAAAATAATAGGCTTACCTAGGTTGTTACATACATACATGGTCTTATTAGCATCATTTACATTTCAAATTTGCAGAATGAGTTTATAATGATTCAATAAAACGATGTCTTAATAATCTCAATCTTTTGAAAAAATTGGTACATCTGCGTCCTCGGAACTTTGACAAAAGTGAGTGCAACAGGTCCCCAAATCTTCCTTTTTGGGAAACACGTCCCCAACACTGAGGAAATGTTTCCCCAGGTGTATCACCATCCCCTAAGTGTGGGAAACATGGGGGGCATGCCCCCCACCATGTGGGAAGCGTCCCCATGGAACATGCATGCTTGATCTCTTGGGTTTCTATTCTTAGTATTTGGATTGTTGCTACTGTGCTCATACCAAGAAAGAGGAAAATTGATGACCATCCCTCTCTCAAGGAACTTTGTTGGATCCTTTTGGAGAGGGGAATTTGAATAATGCCTAGACCTGCAACTGTTATGAGCAAAATTTGAAAGCACAAACACCATGATGATAAAAAATTCATATGCTGCCATTGAAGAACTTCCAAGACAAGGTGAAAAAATGGTATTTTATGCAGCCGCACACAAATATAAATAGCAAGAACATGCACTTTCTTAGTAGATGATAGTGCCTTTTCTTTATAGAAAAACAAAAGAGAATTATAAAGATACAACAAGCCATATTCAATCAGTTCATATTAAAAGAATTGTGTAGATTCAATCAGCCGTTCCAATTCAAAGGGCTGTGGAGATTCAGTAAGAAATTCCCAAGGGTTGTGGAGATTAGTAAACAATTCCCAGAGGGTTGTCAAAATTTAGTAAACTGCAAATCAGAGCAGACCATGACCTCAAATTGAGGGAAAAATAAGAATAAACATATTATAGTGAAAATTGCTGAGATTCATATAAGAATTATAACCAAATTGATCAGTTCCATTGCTTTGGTCTTCTACTTAAAATGTAGCCCAGCAAGTTCTACAAGTCAAATTGGGAAACAAACAAAACTAGTACATACTGGGAGAAATGACAAATGTGTAGAACCTCAAAACTTAAGCATAGACAAGACTGTGGAAGCCACATGTTCCTCGTGAAATTTTAACCTCTCAATTTAAGGACATATATTGTTTAGGCTAACAGATCAACATGAATTTTCATATAATGGCCATCATAAAGAAACTATGCATTCATCACATATTTATTGCATGCCATAAATTCCAATAATAGATCTAAGATAACCTCATCCCATTAATAAACAATTAAAGATACTTAATAAGTGCATGGTTACAAAACTTCAGACATATACACCTATTCTTATAAATCAGCAATATCTAGCTTAAACACCCTAGATCCTAATATAGAGATGCATATAGACCAAAGGAACTTCAACTAAGCCAGATATTTTACATTTTTTTAGTATTTGATAACTTACCAGATGACACAGGTTTTTCATGGTGCGCAACTGGCTGAGTAGGCTACACTCCACAACAACAACAAATTTAGAAAGACAACAATTTAAGCAGCATTGAAGAAAAAAAGGGATCAATATTGACAGAAAAGGACAAAAGATGAATCCCAAATGTAATCAATAAAATCATTATTAAAAAAAAGATATTACCCTTACTTGATCAACAGCAACTCCAGATATATTTTTCCTTGCAAGTAAAGACCGTGATTTCTGAACTTTTTCAGTTCCTGGTGCTTTATCAGGCTCAGAAGTTTCCTGATTTATGCAGCACAGAATGGAATGAAACAAGACACGAACTCATAGAGTTGGAATCTTAACAAGATTCAACTATAAGACTTACTTCTTGCTAGCCTAGCTTTGAAGACTTGGTCATAGCAAATCTTGATTTTAGTGGTGGAGAATGATACCTTGGCAGATCTGTGTTGCTGTAATGCAGCTTCCACTGCTTTGCTGCCACCAATAAATGATGGATGCGAAGTATTGATATAGTCCATCTTTACTCAATTTTTTTTTTTTTATGAGAATCATTCATCAAATGCAAAAGAATGATTATAAAGATACTTAAGAAAGAGAAACATGAAATATCCAACGAATTGTGTTGCACTTTTTCAATAGATCTACTAAAAATCTAACTTGAAGAAACTACACAAATCAACAATATATTGCAGTGGAGAAAACAAAAACTCCCAAAATGATATCTAGAGGCTAATTAGTGTGTTTCACCAGTACCTCCATGGCAATAAGATTTTCAATCATACTCTCCGCAGGAGCCAGACCTTCCTGTAAAAAGATCCCTACAACTTCTTCAAGACGTCTACATAAAGCAGGAAACCGTTGTAGCTCGATTGTTTCGCATTGATGAGCTATCTGAAAATAGGTGGGATTATAGAGATAATTTCAAAATGATATCATACTAATAGGGACTGCTAGTCAAACGTAAAATGTGCAAGTTCTAAAAGAGTAAGAAAAAACTTAGAATGAGAAAGATGACAAGTTAATAAATATCAATTCAATACCTTTACCAACTCATCATAAATAAAACGAGCACATTGAAGGCTTGGATCTAATAAACGAAAAATGTGCCTTCTTACTAGAACTTCAAAAGGAACCTGTCAAATTTTGTGGTAACAGAAAAGTTCAATGATCAGAAGAAAATCATTGATGTCTTTGGTCCAGAGTATAATCAGAATATAGGTAAATGTAAGCAACTTTCTGAAATAAGAAGGATATTTATCTGAGTGCTTCATTTGGGTATTTCACTCTCCAGGTCATGCTTCCCCCACACTTATAAAGAAATGCATAGTGATATTGTCAATGAATGCAGAGTGCTGTTAAGCATATCATTAGAGAACAAAGAAACACTAAGATAAATCTTAAAATATAATCAGTTTGAGCTAGGTAAATCAAAACTCAATCATGTCTAAAGTTTGCAAAATTTGTGTTTTGTATACAAATCTCCAAAGTTTTAAAAAAGAGGGGAACAACAGTAATACAGGTGGCAGTCACAAAGATGCACACTACTACCCTGCTTACGGAAACATAACACAAAAATATACAAACACGTGTAGATATATAGACAAGAAGGGGTAACTGTAAGTAACAGGACACGTCCAAACAGGGCTCTGTCCCATATCCTACGTGTCAGACACCTTTTATGAAATACCCTTTCTTTTAACTTCAGGTTGGCCCTTTCATACTATACCATTTATGTGATGCTTTTATTAACAAGAAATAAACTTTTTAAATTGGCTTGGAATATAATAACGTATTCTTCCTTTTGACTCTCTAATAACTTTGTTAATATCTCATAATTTAAATTTTTTCTCCTTAATTTAATATTTTTTTTTAAATGATGGGATGTGACCATATGGACCAATAATCAGTAACACATTTTAATGTGCATGGCAGCAGTTCGTATGAACACCAACAAATGTGGAAATGCAAGTACAGGTGTCAGTACAGATGCACTAAAAGAAGGTATAGCTGAATTAAATGGCTGGTAAGATTGGTTGATTGGCACGGCGCGATGTATGGAAGACCTATGTCAAAGTTGCAGTGAGCAGGTATGGAATTTGCAGGGATGTAGCAGCAGTATAAGATGGCAGAAACTATAGCATATGAGGTATGGTAAGAAGTTGGGAAATCATACACTAAATTCACAGTAGTGGCTTGTACAGTTAATTTGGTTGTAGATCAATGTATATGGGTCAGTGTACAAACAATGCTTGAGGTTGTGTACAGATAGGTTACAAAGATACTTTAACCCACAAATTTAATTGGATGTTTGGATGGGTAGGGATTAATGTTGATGATGATAGCTTGGACAGGTTTCTGCATAGGCTAGGTGTCAAACACACAGAAAATGTCCAAAAGCCTCTTTAGGTACTGTTACACACCAAAAAGGGTAACCCTACAGGAGAATTTTTTCTCCCATTCATCTTCATCCAGCCAGCCAGCCAGCCAGCAGCCCCAAGCCAGCCACTGCTAGCTTATGACGTGCCATTCTATATCTCTGGCACCTGCATCAGCCATATGACTTCTCATGCATCTTGCAGGAGTACATGGACGAAGATGGGTTTCCGATCAAAGGGTATTTTATTCATTTTCTAATCGGGTGCTTGTGCTTGTTTGTACTTGGGCATTTGACATGGCTTATGGGATGACTTGGGAGAAGGAAGAGTTTTGACCGTCATCTTGTTTCCTCAACTTAAATGGGGATTAATCTTCGACTCTAGTCGAGTGGGATCTCCACTAATGGCCCAATGTGTATAGGGGGGGCATTACTTGGAGAGTCCTAATTGAGGTAGTGTAGTTCCATCTATCCTTATCAATGTTTTAAAACTCCGACTCCGACTCTGACTCGGCCAACGGTCGACTCCGACTCCGACTCGGTATCGACTCGGCCGGCTCGATTTCAATGACTCGGTCATTGTAAAAAATACATTAAATATTTTTTTTTTATAAAAACACATAATTTTAAAAA